>CATIWK010353881.1:0-66786 GCA_949634005.1 Mallotus japonicus
TAATGTACTTTTAAAAAAATAAAAGTACCATAAATTGGGAAATAAAATTTTTTTTTACCATAAAAACGGGAATTTTTTTGAAAACCACCATAAATTAGGAAATAAATTTTTTTTTTTACCATAATTTGGTAAATTGCCCCATTGAGAGTGTAATGAGGGTGTAATACCCTTCATTACACTTTGCCCCATTGTGAGCGTTTCATGAGCATTATGCGTGTCATGAGTATGACATGCATAATGGGTTGAAAAAAACTACCGGTTGTAGGTTGTTTTTTTTTTTTTTTTTAGTGAAACAAATATTGTCTAAACTTGAGTAACGGTCAAATTATATAGGCCAAAGGAAAATTTGTGAGAAATTTTATTTGTAATTTCGTGTAGTTTTATTAAAATTAGTGTATTTAATTCTATTATGATGTAATTTATGAAAATTAATAAAAAAATTTAAAAAGGTGATTTTTTTATTATTTATATTTATATTTTCAAAAAATTATGTCGTGTATTATCGAGATTGAATCAAAAGTTTTTTTTTTACTTAAGGTTGATTATGTAATTTCTGAAAATTAATAAAAAAATTTAAAATTATTAAAATATTTTAATTAAAAATATTTAAATTATTTTATATTAAAAATTTTATTTTTTTCAAAAATATTAGCAATTATATGTTTTAGTCTGACTTAATTTTAATTTAGTATGTAAGTTTATTTTTTTTAAATATGTAAAGGAATTATTAAAATAAATATGTAATTTGATAGTGGGTTCAGGTGGTTCCAGACTATTACATTTTTTAAAATGTAATCCATAGTGAACAAAAATATAATGAATAAGGGGATAATAAAGTGATGATGTGGTATGTTCATTACACTTTATAGAGTGTAAACCAATGTGGATGCTCTTAGGATGATTTTGATGAAGTCAGGTAATTAATAATACTAAAAGTCAAAGTAATTAGGATAATGCTACTGCTGCTAGGGAAATTGTTCTTGGTTTGTTAAATAAACAAATAAATAAAAATATGCTATATTCATTTAAATGTGTGAAAATAATTAGGTTAATGCGTGAAAGAAATTATTACTCCCTTTATTTCAAACTAAATGTCTCTTTTTCAAATAAAAAAAATTTTAATTGTTTGTCATTTTTATTTATCTAATGCAACATTAATTTTTTCTTTCATATTTTATTCTTATATTACTCTTATTTAATTAGTTTTGTAAAATTCTAAAAGTTTTGAATATATCTAGAGAAGGGTAATTTAGTTCATTTAGTTATTTTATAAACTTATTAAATATTTTCTTAATCCAAGTGAAATACTAAAAAGAGACACTTAGTTTGGAATGGAGGGAGTACTTATTTTTAAATCCCATGTTACATTTTTGAAGATTTGATTCTCAATCATTTGAAGCTGTTTTTATTACTTTCTCTGATCCTTTTTAATTGTCGTTTAAGGATTATGCACATAGGTTAAGAAATATAATTAATATATGTGTAAAATACTATATCACCCTTATAATAATTCCCTCAACCAATTATTAGTTTTATATATTCCCAAAAATAGTATATGTATAAATAAGGGTATGATATGAAAAAATATAGTTAAAATGTATTGGTAATTGAAAACGTCAAATAAATTGGAACAAAAAATCTAACCTAAAACGACAATTAAAAAGGATTGGAGGAAGTATTATTATTGTTATTATTAATAATTTTTTAATTAATAATAAAAAATAACTTTTTTAATTAATAATTTTTTTTTTATTAGTTGCATCAACATCAACTGTCGATCGGAATTTGATTGAAGGCGACCATTACCCAATTATTTATTGAAGAGTGGGTTATGAAGCAAGCAAGAACGTTAGAATTGATTAGTTATTCATCTGGTCCCAGGACTTGGTAAATTCATTACTTAATACGACATTGAATATAAGTAAGTTGGTATGACTAGGTAATGAATGTAATTTTATATTGAATGCTTAAAATGTTCCAAAGACGCAACACAAACCTAACTAACCTCTTAAGCTAAACTATTAGCTTATTAATTATAATTAAAAAAAAATTATGTTGTTCAACTTTTGGGTGGTTAAATAACGATTCATAGTTAATTCCCTTTGGTCAAAAAAAAAAATAAAATAACGATTCATAGTTAACTGGGCTGGGGCTGGGAAGCCTGGGAACATCCAGAACCAGAACCCATAAGTCTCTGTGCGTAAACAAATAAACAATCACCTCAGTAGCTTATAGTCTTAGATTCGCGATCCCGAGCTCTGTTTGGACTTTGGACGGCACAATAGGCTGCTGTTGGGTGCTATTACTAACATAACATAACATTCTGACTATTGAACTGTCCTTACCATTGAACAACATTTTTACCATCAAATTTGCCCGCATACACAAGCAGTTCTCAACGTTCATTCGTTTCTTTTTGTCTTTTTCCCCCTGTCATTCCTTGAATCAATATGATGAGCTGCATTTGCTTGCCATTGGCACATGTATTGGATTTTATGCTCTGTCCTCGTGCCAATTGCAACATCTTTATGGACAGCTGTGTTCACCCATGGCTTATGGAACCTTTGTAACCTCTTTTCCTATTGCAGTTTTTTGAGTCCTGTCGTAAGCTTGTTTTGTATCACCACAATAAATAAGAAAGAACAACTGTAGGGCTTAGCTTGACAGTTTTTGGATCTTTTTGGCAACCAAAAATGCACATGTTGTTGATTGCAGGACATGTACATTACACAACAGCTGGCTCTAGTTATTATGCGGATCATTGAACCAGGTTTGACAAGGTTAAATTTAGCTTGAAATTTGACACAATTATAAGTTTTACTGCTATCAGTTAGCTACCACACACAGGCTAGAGTAAAGGAATTACTGAATTCTTGATTGTCGAAATTGAATTCGCTTTTTTACGCAGCAGCATAAATCATACTTTATATTGATGTTAGTCCAAGTCAACTTCAATGTCATGACAGTACAGTGAAGAAAGAAGAAAAGTAACGTAAATTTATGATCAAGATCCAAGTAAAATGTTTACATATGTAGTCCTGTGCTTTTGCTTGTTCCAGCTTCGAAGAGAGAATCTTGGTCACCCATGGATCTGAACAACGCACCTAGTTGGAGTCAATTGCCTCCTGTTACAGGAGGATCACCACTAGAAATAAGAGCATTCCTCCGGCTCTGAGGAATCCATGGATCTTCAGACTTTGAAGTCAAAACGTTATTGGGAAAGAGAAGGGATCTGCACAATGGGCAGGTAACCTGTCCCTCATCGACCCAACGATCCAGGCAGACTTTATGAAAAACATGATAACAGTTGTACAGCTCTCTGGTTTCGTCGCTTTTGTTTATAGAATCGAAGCAGACAGAGCAGACGCACACTTCATCTTCATGCTTTCCCAATGTTGAGAGGATAGTGCCGAAGTTTGTGACTGGGAGTCTCTTCTTGATGATGGCTGTTAGAGTTTCAACAGGGACAGGGACTGGCGTGGGGCAGAGTGGATTGATTACAAGAACATAATTGATGGTGTCGTGCTCACTAGTATAGCGCTGTTGCGGTGGGTTGAGGAGGCGGAGATGAATGAGGGCCTCAATAAGCACAATCTTGAAAATCTTGAAGTAAGTTAGTAAAGCAAACAAGAATTTGAGGCCAGAGTATGGCATGTTCATGGAGATAGAGGGAAACCCCATATCAATAGAACAATCCGGGTTTATTAGATTTATGAAGGGAGGAGATGGTTTTGGTTTGAAGAGGCAAATCAAAGGAGGAAATGAAGTAGTCTTATATATACGACAATGGATTGGAGAAGCAAGTCTTCCAATTCCGACAAAAAGAGATAGGTTTCTAGAAGCGCTTTGTTTGTATCGGTACGACCCATTTGAGTCGGAGTTTTTGTGGTCCCTCAAGGGATATTCTTATCTACAGTGGGTATAATATATCATTTATCAGGTGTTTTATTTTCATTGGATAATTGTTTTACACTTAATTTATGTGTCTTATATCTAATCATTAGGTACAAAACATCCAACCTAGATAAAAATCTCCTACCTTATATCTTGCGGTTTAATTTATTTTTACACTAATAAGTAATAACTACTTTTACTCCTTATCTACACTGGATATATCAACACAAAATTTGTGATACATCATTTACATTTAATCATTGAAAATAAAATACATACCTCTTTATTACAAATATTATCATTAGGTATATTACATCCAGTATATGTAAGAATTTAACAATAATCTAACCCCTTTTGATATTAACGTTTTTTTTTTTTGGATTTTTTTCAAACTTACTGTTTGAAAAAGCATGGAAAAATATTTTTCATAAAGAAAAACAAAAGTTAGAAAGTGCTTTTTTTTTTTTAATTTTTAATTTTACCGCAATAATCCCAAATGGAGTCTTATTAGTTGAGTTGATTTTTATCCTAAAGTTTTTGGATAATAATGTCTTTCTAAAGCCTCTTAAAGAGATGGGTCCATCTTCTGAAAAAGTTATTTTATTAACAATCTATTAATATTTAATTGGCTGAATGTGGTGGACCCTTCTCAGCAAACCAAAAAAGAAAAGTCTTTAGTCTATTTTTTTTTTTTTTTAAAAAGGGCAACGCCATATGATAACCTTTTAAATTTTTTTTTTTTTGGAAAAAGTACATCGGTTTGAACTCTAATAATTTTTTGATATGTGATTTTAACCCTAACAAAGTGATACCTTGAGTTTCAAATCGTTAGCAAAAATTAGAAAATCGACTAACACCGTTAATAGAGTTGACGTGGCAAAGGGCAATTTTGTCTCTTCACTGCTGAATGTGTCCAACATGTAAAAAAAAAAAAAGGAAAAGCTTTATGTTTTGGAGCCTAAAATCCCTAATTCATAACACATTATACACTGCTTTCAGAACGGCTTGAATTAGAGTCCAAAGCTCGTTGAAGCGTTAGGGTGATGGATTATTTTCGATACACTATGTTTTCCTAGTTAGTCCTCATGTGTTTTGGAGATAAGCTGGCTGAAGATCAGATACAAAAGATCGAGAAGGCTCAGTGACTTCTATTGTTAAATTTTGAAAGATTCAGCATATTAAGCTTCTGGTCATGCGTGACAAAGCTTTTGCTCAGAAAGATGTGGAACGAGTACTTTCATATTCATCAAAATCAAGAAAAACATATATACTCCTCTGATAAGAGCAAGAAAGGAGTTGAAAGAACAAAGATTGAACAAGGTTAAAGCAGATTGAAAAAACCTCACATGTTGTTACTTCTTCTTCTTCTTCTTCATTGTTGCATAAAAAGAGTCTGTTGTTCATATGTGAGTTGATTTATTGTTCAAAGTAAAGATTTTGATTTTTTTTTTTTGTGTTTTCTTTTTCTGATTTTGAGACCATTGATTTTATGTAATGTGATTCTTTATTTGATCCAAAAGGGGCTTTATGTCTTATTTTTTTTCTTTTTCCTGTTTTATTTTTTTCTCATTGTGTTGCGAAGAGAATGTTTGATCAAATGCTTGAAAGAAATTTGACATCTTGGAATGCTATGATTGGTGGATTGGTTAAAGCTGGGGATTTGAGGAGTGCTAGGAAGTTGTTTGATGAAATAATTGACAGAGATGTTGTTTCATTTATGGTTATGATTGATGGGTATGCCAAGGCTAGAGATATGGCATCTTCAAGATGTATGGTGAAGTTGAGTTGGGGGAGGTTGTTGCTAAGTGGTTATCTGAGCTTTAACCTGAAAATTCTGGTCCTTATGTCTGATAAGAAAGTGTGGATTAATAATGCTCCACACTTCATTGTTTATATATTGCTTTCAGATCCTTTTAAAGTTCATGGTTTTTTACTGTAAAAAAAAAATACCATTAGTGTTTTCTGTGTCTATTTAAGCTAAGCACAATTCCAACATGATGGGAATAATGCTTGCAAAGAGAAAACATTCGATCTTCGTTGATATTATCTGCATTTGATATTGGCAACATGTAAATACTAATTAATTACAGTAAGCAGATGATGGAAATGAATAAATAAATGAATTAGCTGAGTTACAGTACCAATAGAAGAAGAGTGAACAACTATGACAACCAATTTGATGTTGCTTGGATGAATCAAGGCTCTCTCCACAATGCCAATAATTAATCAAGACTCTGTTTAGTCATGAAGCTATTTAAAGAATGTTGCAGTCTGGAAAAAAAACTAAAAAACTAGACTATTTAGCAATAAGAACTCTACCAACTTCTGATCTTCACTGCACTGCCATTACATCTTCTGGGAAAAATTTACTTTCAAACATAAACCACTTCTCACTTTAACTTAGATCTGATTCAAGTCCCTTCCATAGTTCATCTATCTTCGACTCCGTTGCTTGATAATAATAATTCTAATTCTAGTTCCTATATATTGAACCAAACTTATACTTTTGCATCGATGAACTTATATCAATATCTAACCTCTTCAATAAAAGCCCAAGTGCAGCTATTTCAATTTCCAGTGATTGAAGTTCTGCAAGGAGTAAAACCTCTAAATGAGGTAACCTTTTACACACCAATAAAAGTTCCAGCTGAAAAATATATTTGAGCAGCTTGAACAAAATTTCATCAAGAAACGAACTTCCTAAACCATCACTAATATCAAATTTTTCAGGAAACCTTAATCTTCCGTGAACTATATCCAGAATGGCCAGTTCTGCCTTCATAGACTCTTTCCACCACTTCACTTGAACTTCTACTTCTTTAAGTAAATCGAGAATCTTTGGAACCACCAAAGTAAATTCACCTATTCTCACCAATATCAATGTTTCTTGAATTGCATGAATTTTCGCCCACAGTTCCTTCCCTTTCTCTAGTGACATCAAGAATATGATATTGACAATGGCATGAGAGATTAAAACCCCAACTTCAACAGCTTGAATCTTTAATTCATTAAATTTCTGCATTTGATACAAACTGGAGCCCATTCACGGAAACTCTCTAGCATGTTCAGTCAATCCATTGTAGTCCACAATTTTATCTGGGTCATCTTCTTTGTTGGGTCTGTCAGTCGCTTCACTAGGATTAGTCACAACGGCTGCTTCGGTGGCACCGCGATCATCTTCCTAGTTGGTTCTTGACATTATTGATTCGATGTTAAAGATTTGTAAACAAGATAACCAAAAGTTCCGAGAGCAAGGATGCAAGAGGTTCTTGACAGTCGCTGCCTTCGTAGGGTAGCACATGGTTAGAAAGCTTATCAATATTCTGAGGAGAGCATCATTTTTACCCTCTCTGCTATGCTTTCTTCTCTCACTGCCAACAAGCCCTCTCTCATTGGAGAAGACGTTGAAGAATGAGACGTTGAACAAGAAGATGTTGAAGACCAACAATCTTTTTTTTTTCAAAAAGACATTGAAAAGATGCTGATGTGGCATGACGTGGTAGAAGTATTAAAGTGATGAGATGAAAATACCCTTTGCCACATCAGCATTATTAACGGTGTTAGCAGAATTTTAATTTTTTGCTAACGGTTTGAAGCTCATGGTACCACTTTGTTAGGGTTAAAACCACAGGTCAAAAAGTGATTAGGGTTCAAACCACAGGGTACTTATTTGTACTTTTCCTTTTTTTTTTCTTTTGAGCTTTTCTTTTCTTTTTTTTTTTTTGTCAAATTTCTTCTGAGTTTTTCGCACCTGGAAAAAAAAAGCTATTTAATTATTAGAGAAAAATTGTGCAAAATGTCAAATTTATCACTCTTTTTTTTTATCGAAGGAAAATATATATTAAAACTCTAAGATATAAGGGGTGAGCAAGCTTTTACAAAGTACACAACTAGAGAAACCAAACATGCTCTAGTGGGATATAACATTAAGAAGGAGAAGATAAAAACAACCCTTAAGAAATTAATGCAGCCACGAACACACCGGTACGACGGTGCCGCTTGATGAGGATGTTTACAGATAAGTAGGCCAGCGCCATAATTTGCACTGAATAGATAAATATTCCAGCTGGTAGGCTGAAATAAAGCGTCAGGATCCTCCAAGAGGTGATGGATGTGGCTAAACCCATTAAACCAAATGAAGAAAACCTTGCAAATTGGGTAGACTAAAGCAAGGATCTCCTAGAAAATAAGTAAATCTTCTCCGTTGTCCATAGTAAAAACACCACCCACAACTTCTCCTTGCAACCTTAGAGAGAGTAAAGCTTCCAAGGAGGAAGAGCAAAAAAGAAGACAAACCTTAGTTGATTTGCTAGTTATTTTAGCAAAGTAATATACAATATAAGCAAAAAGAGGAAAATGAGCCAATTTCCAGCCAAGAAAGGATGGAAAACCCTGAAATTGGTTCCAGGAATCAAAAGCAGGAAGTCGGCTTAGAAAGAGGAAGAAGACTTTAGAAGATAGGAGCCTACCTACCCAAATTTATCACTCAAACAAAAGCCCTATTCGTATATGTAATTATTTAATAGTATTGTTATGTACATATCCCTTGAAGAGACACATCAAAAGGGTGAATGTACAATGACTAAATATATAATTTCACCGGTTCTTCCATAAACAGTGACACAACTTTTGATAGACAGTGCCTTCATAAGGGGATGACTACTGGTTTTAACCAGTAATCATCCCCCATGTTTTCGTTCTTTTTGTTCTTTTCTGGTTTTGGTTTTTATTAAATAAAATGTTGTTTAGATATAATGTGTTCATAGTGTTTTGCTAATAGCCTTTTGGTGCAGATGGATAGGCAAATATGCCACCTTCTGTTTTGCTGGTTTTGTTGGGCTGCATGCCTCTACTCGAATGGGTCTTAGCTCTTCTAAACGTCAAAGGTTTTATACTCTCCATAGGCTTTGCAACACTGTTGAGGCGGAAGGAGATTACTGTCTCCTTTGTGGATCAGTGCAGTTACTCTTCTACAGCAATGCTTTGCCTGAACTTGACCGTTGCTCTGTTTTGCTTGTAGATGCGTCTCTTATGTCTTTACATAATCATCTTCTTTGGTCCACGACATCAACAACTTAACCATCTTCGGCTTCATACAGTGCTTCATCAGATCGCCGTTGCCGTTGCAAGCGTGAATTATCTGGTTGCTGTAGCTGCTGCCACCACCACTGTCCGGGTCTCCCTTTTTCCTTTTACACAAATTAGGGTTACTACCCTAAACTTGAACAAATTTGGTATTGGACTTTATGTTAGCCTAACCTTTCAATTTGTAAAGCCTTTATGTTAGTCTGGCCTTCAAAATGTGTTGGCCCATCTAATCTAATGTTACTTATCTAATATAATATACAATTTCACCATGAATTTTATTCGGTTATTCTATATCATCTCTTAAATTTTTATTTTGTTTAATTTCACTTTTAACTTTTATTTTTTATTTATTTAGCCTACATAACTTTTATTTTTCATCAAGCTCACCTCTTAGCTTCTATTTTTCACCTATTCAAACTCAGCGCGAGTCAAATATATGCATTTATCTAGTGTACAAGAAGGGTTAAATATGTAAAAAATAAAAGTTGAGAGGTGATATAAAAAAATTGAGTAAACTTCAGGGGTGAAATTGTATATTTGGCTAATATACAACTACTCTTTTCATTGGATTTAATTTGATTTGTAGATTAACAAGTTTATTATTATTATTATTATTATCTATGATTTTTGGGTCAATAAAGCAAATTAAAAAAAAAATGAATAGCAAAAAGAGGAGTAATAAAAAAATGGTAGAGGAATAAACGTAAATGGGGTCCAACTCCAATGTATTGATAATAAATTCAGAATGTGTCAAAAGGAATTACTGGCGGACAAAAGTGGCCCCAAGATGTGTTCGACTTTTTTTTTTTTTTTTTGGCCAAGGGGGATTTGGGGAAGGGGTTGGAGTGGGGGTTCGAACCCCCCACATCCAAATGGGCAATGAAGCCCTCTACCACCACAGCTATTGCGTGTTGGTAGATGTGTTCGACTTAAATGTTTTTATTAGGCAGCCATAGTCTAGGCTCCTTCTATTTAGAGGGAAAATGTTGTTTGCAATTACGAATTCTTAGTTAAGATGAGTTTAACAACAACTGAAGTCAAAGCAAAACATAAACATTAAACATGTACTTAGATTGGATAACAGCCCTTTTCTCCTTTCCGTTTTGCGTACAACATGGAGAAATGTGTTTGCAATAAAATGAAGGCCCATTTTGTAAAGTAAGCCCAAGTGTAAAACATAAGGCCCAGCGCCATTATGTTAACGGATAGAGAAACATGGACGCCTTTACCTTCATTTTATCCACAACACTATTTTTTTTCCTCCTTCCTCGTCTCTTCTTCTTGCGCTCCCTCCCTCAATTAACCATAACAATGGCCTCCTCCTACTGTAATCTCAGTTCTTCTATATGGAACAGCAATAGTATTATAAACAGCTCTAAGCTTTCGTCTTCTCTTTTAGCATCCCCAAGTAGCTTATCCTCAAATCCCAATTTTTCTCTCCGATTCTTTGTCAAAACTATACAAACTCAAACTCCTCGGCGTCGTCTCTCACTTATCGCAATGGCTCCCCCTAAGCCAGCTGGAAAGGCCAAGAAAGGTCAAATTTTTTTTTACTGTTCTTTCTCATGTATTCAATTTTACTGTGCCTTGTTTGAGTTTTATTTGATACGATGATGGATGGGTACAGTGGTTGGATTGATCAAGCTGGCTCTGGAGGCCGGGAAGGCAACTCCAGCTCCTCCGGTGGGGCCAGCTCTCGGTGCCAAAGGTGTAAATATCATGGCTTTCTGTAAGGATTACAATGCCAAAACTGCCGATAAAGCCGGTTATATCATTCCTGTTGAAATTACCGTCTATGATGTCAGTTCTTTCTTTTCTTTTCGTTTTCTTTTTAATGTTATATTTAATTGCATTGGATTGTAAATTTTTTGTTATGATGTTAACACTTTCAGGATAGAAGCTTCACTTTCATTTTGAAGACGCCACCTGCCTCTGTTCTACTTCTTAAGGCTGCAGGTTTCATTCATTCCTTTTGCTTTTTCTTTTTATATTACTCACCAACTGTTCGACCTTTGTCCCTTTTTTTAAAGTTATTTCTAATTGTATGGCACTCGCCCATTTGTTGGTTGCTTGGGTATGTGTTGCTACTCTTACCACTCACCCAGAATCTAGGATATACCATGCTATATAATCTCATGTGCTTGCGTATGACATTGTCACCTACGATCCTTTGCAGCTCTATCGACAAGTTTTGCATGCCCCTGTCTTTCCACATAAATAAATCTTGGGCTTTATTATGCTGTAAAAATCTTCCTTTGATATTAGAACGCAGGGGTGCCACCGTGGTTGAGCCCTCTAAGAGATATGCATCAATGCTTGCCCTCACTTCCAAATACATTCCCAGACAATTAACAACAAAGAATGTCGCTACAGCAATCCTATTTCTAAAATAGTTTAAGCTTGCAGCCTCTAGCAGCAAGCTTATGGTGGCACTTTATCTCATTTGCAACACATGTTTCACTTACTGCATTTATGGAATTCCAGGGATCAAATTGAGTTTCGCTGTTGGTATGTCTCAAATATAGGAAATTGATTTGCTAATACTGGAGGTAGGGAAGGGTTAGTTGTTCATTGTTGGTTAGTAATTAACTAAAAGAGTGGTTGGACTCCTTTTGAAGTTTTGTTAAAATACACTGCTTGAAGCCCCAGATTAGTGCCCCACTTGAGTAGACACTGGACAGCTATGTGTGAAGGGTAGGTATATTTAAGATAACACTTATAACCATGGTGAGGTCAAAAGATATTGATCATTATGTGCTGAAGCGTTTGGTGGAAGGAGAATCTATGGAAATTATTTCCCTCCCTTTTTCTGATCTCTTCCTTTTGTTTTTTGTTTTTTTTTTTGAACACTTCCTTTTGGTGATTCATGATATGTGATTTTCAGCTTTCTTGATGATAAGGAATAGATAAGCACTGAATTTGTTGGTCCCATCTATCTTTTCTCTTCAAGCATGTGCTTATTCATTCTCAAAGTGCGCATCTTTGCTGAGTCGAAATCTATAGAAACATGCATCCATCGAATAACGCATAAAGGGCCAGAAGTGATGCTAGTGCTTGCTTGTTGTTCCCAGTACTTATCATGGAGAGCGCACTCAGTGTATAGTCTGTCCGAAACTTATGGCCAGTGCAGGCACATCTAGTTGAAATGAATCAAAGATATCTCCTTGCTTGCACCTAGAAATAATTACTTCATTCATTCTGCAAATGGATTCCTTTTATTGAGTAGATTTTTCTTCTTTGTTTTAGTTTTGGGCCCTGCTTAAATTTTGGTGTTTCTAAACATGATAATCCCCCAAGTGACATGATAATAGTTTTTTTTTTTTTTTTTTTTTTTTTGTGAAATTAAGATTAATGTGGATACTTCTGTGATGAAGCATTTAATTTGGGAGGTTGTTATATGGTTATTTGTGTTTGTATTGTGATCAGGAGTGGAGAAAGGTTCTAAAGAGCCACAAAGAGAGAAAGTGGGTAAGGTAACTATTGAACAGTTGCGTGCAATAGCTGCTGAAAAGCTGCCAGACTTGAATTGCATAAATATCGAATCAGCAATGAGAATTATAGCGGGCACTGCAGCTAACATGGGAATTGACATCGATCCTCCTGTCCTTGAACCAAAAGAGAAGCAAGTGTTATAATCCTGTGAATTATCTGCTAGTTTTGGTAGTGTTACTTGTGTATTCTTACAATAGACTCTAAGAATTAATACTTGTATTGATGTGGAATGGCACTGCCACAAAAGTTGCCATCATGAGCACAGACTTTCACAGCTAGAGCTTTTGATTTGTAAGGACAAAAAAAATGGAGTGTCAAGGACGCATCTTTGTTATTTTCAAGGAAAAAGGGCAAAAAAACAAATGCATCTCTATCTAAACTAATGGTATTTAGAGTTCATCATAAGTATAATTTAATAAAAGGATAAAAAATTTTTAATAATTATTTTAATGTGACTGCATAAATTAAAATTTAAAATCTAATTTAAATGAAAATAGCTCAATGTATGAGTTGATTGTTAAAAGCTTATGGAGAAAATAATATGGGGCAGAAATTGAGACGTGGTCGTTTCTTACTTAAAATTTGTCATTTTTATTTGACTACCTAATATTAGTAAAATAATATATTACTTCATCTGTTCCTAAATAATTATCGTTTAAGAGTTCTTCAAATAGATTAAGAAATGTATTTAATATATGTATAAAATATTATATTATCCCTCAACCAATTATTAGTTTTATATAGAGTTCCAAAATGAATATATCTATTCAATTAATTTTTCTATATTAAATAAGGGTGAAATAAAAAAAAAGTAATTAAAATACATTTGATAATTTAAAATGACAATTATTTAAAAATAAATTAAACTTTTAAAATGACAATTATTTAAGAATATACGAAGTAAATAAATAAACGGTTGAAAATGATATTAATTGAATTGAAAACAATAATAATAAAGAAGGAAGGCGGCCCAACCCAACCAAACCAAAAGGACAGGAAGGTAAAAGGAGAGGAGTCTTAAGTGGTAATGATGAGGAAGCGAACAAATTTGGGAAAGATAAAAAGAATTCAAAGTGGAATTCGGATTTGAGCTGTCTGCTGTCTCTACATCTCTGCCTTATCAATTATTTATTTATACGTGTATTAGTCTTTTTATTTTGCATGTGGTTTAAGTGTATCTGTAATGCGCATCATCATCCATCCATTCTTTCTTTCTTTCTTCTTCTTCTTTTTGTAAAATCCACTGCTACAGCCTCGCTGCAACCTAATTAACCAGACCGCTGCAATCATCATCATCCTCCAAAATCAAATCCACCCAATTTATTTGATGCCCAGGTGCTGCTTTCTTTCTTTTTTTTTTTTTATCATTATTATATTATTAATTTTTTTTAGATTGTCGTTGGATGGGATCTTGTGTTCGGATTCTTTTAACTTTTGCTAAGGTCCTATGAAAAGAACAAAAATATTCAATAATAAGTTTGATGTTATGTACAATTGGAATTGGGTGAACCTATTAATTAGCATCTTTCATTAAAGTTTATTGCTTTTTACCTTTTCCTATTTTTATTGCTCTATGTTCTATTACGTCGTGGTGGTGGTTGTTTCGCCTTTGGATTCTTCTCCTTAATTCTTGTTTTATCCCTTTATCTCCCTTCTCTCTCTTTTCGTACCCTTTTGCTCGTCTTTTTTTTTTTGTTAATTTTTGTTGTATACTATATGGGATGCTTTGTCTCTGATAAGCGACTTGTGAGTGATGGGTTTCTCTTGTGTTTAATGCCGGGTTTTGGATTTTCAAAATATATAAATGATTGATTAACAGGTTGGTCATATTACCAAGGTTCAGGAAATCCATATTCTTTGCAGAATACTTTTTAGTTTTATAGCTTTTCTGCTTTTCTTTTTGAAGCAAGAAAATTTATTATAGGCTGAATACTAATGATTCAATGATTTAACATCCAAGCCAAAACGACTTACATGTGAAGGGGCATGGCATCTCCTTAGTTTAAGTTTAAATTCATGACTATGTATAATCCTGCATTGAACGTTTATGGATGTTTTGGTTAAATTCATTTTTTGTTCTTGGTTGGATTCAGATGGAGGAGCAAAACTCTGAATCTGCTCATGTAATTGAAGTCCATGGCGATGTGCCACATATGGAAAGGAACCTTGGTGCAAGTAAGATTTGTGGTGGAGCACCTTGTGGATTTTCAGATTCTGAAACCAGCTCGAAAGATGCAAAGGAACGATCAGATTCCATGCGGAAGCTTTTAATGGCAGTTGTGTTATGTATTGTCTTCATGACTGTAGAAGTTGCTGGAGGCATCAAAGCCAACAGTCTTGCAATTTTAACCGATGCAGCTCATCTTTTATCAGATGTTGCTGCATTCGCAATCTCTCTGTTTTCGCTTTGGGCATCCGGATGGGAGGCAAATCCACGTCAGTCTTATGGTTTTTTCAGGATTGAGATACTTGGGGCTTTGATTTCCATTCAAATGATATGGCTTCTTGCTGGGATTCTTGTCTATGAAGCCATTGCTAGACTTATCCATGATAATGGTGAAGTTCAGGGTTTTCTTATGTTCCTTGTTTCTGCATTCGGTTTAGTGGTGAATATTGCTATGGCATTCTTGTTGGGTCATGATCATGGTCATGGCCATCATGGCCACGATCATGATCATGGACATAGGCATGGGCATGGTGGGGATAGTCACGACCATAGCCATGAGGATCATGGTCATGCACATAACCATGGGCTAACTATAGGTAGACATCACCATCATCATCATGAGGGGATCTCTGAGCACCATGACGAGCATCATCATACACATGAATCAGATCATTCTGAGCCTCTTCTTAGGAATTGCTCAAATAATGAAGCAGCAGTGAAAGATGGACCTAAGCAGAAGAAACAAAGGAATATCAATGTACAAGGGGCTTATCTTCATGTATTGGGGGATTCCATACAGAGTGTCGGAGTAATGATAGGTGGGGCAATAATTTGGTATAAACCAGAATGGAAGATTATTGATTTGATATGCACTCTTGTATTCTCAGTTGTTGTCTTAGGCACAACAATCAGGATGTTGAGGAATATTTTGGAGGTTTTGATGGAGAGTACACCAAGAGAGATTGATGCTACTAGGCTTGAGAAGGGTCTCTGTGAGATGGATGAGGTGGTCGCCATCCATGAACTGCACATCTGGGCCATAACTGTTGGGAAGATTTTATTGGCATGCCATGTTAAGATCAAGCCTGAGGCTGATGCTGACATGGTACTAGACAAGGTAATAGATTACATTAGGAGAGAATACAATATCAGTCATGTGACCATTCAGATAGAGCGCCAATAGGCGGAACAGTTGCAGAGACGTATTTTGATCAGTTCAGTGTCAGTTGCATTCAGAACAACAGTTCTGTTTGTAATTGTTTTCGCACTATCAAGAATCGTATTAGCAATTTATACTGTCTGTTTATTTATTTATTTTTCTTTTATCAGTTCTTGTCCTTTACATCGTATTGTGCTTTTCAATGCTGCTCATCATTAATGAAGTTCGCGTTGCCCATCTTTCTGTCAAAAATCCTAAATTTCAAGGCTGGTGGATGTGTAACGTATTTCAAGAAGCGATGTGCAATAGATGCTTCCTCAAACTAAATATGCTGTCTAGACTATTACAAACTCAGTGCTGGGGCTGAACCGTAACCGAAAGTCAAATCTGCTTAAGGAACTCCACAACTGAAAAATTATAAGCACAGCATGCGACTCGAACATGAGAAAACCCTGCCTCTTTAGCTAGATTTTGGAATTCTGACTGTCCTTTCTTTTCCCTTTGGAATCAAGCTTGTCATGTATAAATGTGACTGCAGCAAGCTACTAGCTGCAGCGCTAGTTCCAGGGGCTGCTGGAACAACCGTGTCCAGTGCTATAACTTTTCCATTACTTGGCAGAGCTTCATAACAATTTCAAGCAGTCTTCGTCATCCCAGCCGTGGGGTATCCACCGTTTCATTAAGAATTACATCGTCAGATAGTAAGCATAATTATAACAGGAATAACAACCCACCACTTGTATCAGACCTAAGTCCTAACCTTCATGAAAATGGCCTCTCCTTTTGGAACGCTCAAGAATATATCTCCTGCAACATGCTCAACACCTATACCTGCAATATGAATAATTATTGTTCAGCTCCTTTCTGCACTGAAACCAGCTTATACAGTCATTTTTGAAGTCCTTGAAACTGTTTCATAAAAAATCTGTAGCTATAGTATTAATCAACCAAAATATATTTTATAGATGAAGTAATATCTGTTCCCACTAGTCAGTCAAGATGAAAAATTGAGTCAACTCAACATCAAGAATAGGTTTGAAATGTGAACGGTACATATGTCTCATCACAGGCAATGAATTAGAAGACCGGGAGCAATAGCTTAATATAAAATACCTGGATAAGAGGGTGAGGCAAATCGTAGTTGATACAGTTAATGGAAGGATACTTGGAAAGGATCATGTTAAGGATAGAACCATCTCCCCCTCCTACATCCACCAAGGACTTGAGAGTTGAGACCTTTGAAAACCATCAAGAATTGTCTGCATAAGTAGCAGGTTGAAGTCCCTCATGGAGGCCTTGAATATCTGGGCAAATCTTGCATGCATCCTTCCCATATAGTCCATGGCATTTACCCCGTGTGCCTTCTCAAATGGAATTCCGCCTCCAACCACTGCATCTTTTAAGGGGTACCTGTCGTTATATATATTCCAGTGAAGCATTAATTACTGTACTGGTGACTTGGAACAACTACAAACAGAAGGTATGTCATATGTGTGATTACCAAATATCCATGATGGCTTTGTCCTGAATCATCATTAGAAAGGGAGTCAAAAATCCTCCATCATTAGAAAGGGAGTCAAACAGAAGGTACAGAGAAAGTGAGAGCACAGTGGCGGGCGAGAAGGCAAAAATTCGATCTAGCATAAGGAGTAGGGGTGTATTCCACCATAGCCAAGCCGAGCTCTTACTAGTTTGAACTTGATTCGTTTATAAACAAGCCGAATTCGAGCCGAATTTGCTATGTCGCTTGGTGTTCATGACCTTAAACAAACTTAAAATTTTTTTTACAAAATGCAAACTATAAATTAAAATTATTTAATAAACAATTGAAAATAAATTATTTACTAAGTAAATTATAATATATTTAATAAAAATTATAATTTTATTCTAATAATATATTTTCTAAAATATTTTTTACAATAAAAATTTATAAACTATATATCTAAAATTAAATTATTAAACATTAAAATTATAAGTTAGATCGCGAGTTTCTATTCTAGTTTATTCGCGAGTTTCACGAGTGGATTGAACTCGACTCGTTTATTAAACGAGCTGTAATAAATGAATTCGAACAAATTTTTATTGACTTGAACACCAAAGTGCTTGCGAGCAGTTCGGCTCGTTTACAACCCTAATAACAACCCTAATAACGAGTGCATCTAGGTTGTTTAGAGTAGCAATTTGTGGGGCAATCTGCGAAGCGGAGAGCAAGGCGCCAGGGCCAGCTTTCTCCATAATCTCAAGCACTCCTACTTCTACTGCTGCTTTCAAGGCCATAGGCAATACTGATGAAGTTGCAAGTTGCATGCATAGAGCTGATGGTACTCTTCTTCTTCTTCTTCATTCATGATGTTGCTGCTTTTTGGTTATCCTTGCAGTTCAGCTCAATTAGGTTCAATATTAAAAACAGAGAAAATCAAAGAGGCAATCTTACAACAGTCAACCGACAAAAATGAGAATAAATCAATTTAAGACAACAATAACTCATTCTGCTATACTTGTATCCATGTGAGTAGACTAGACAGTGGTGCTTTCACGCCTACGACTTACTCGGGCAATAAATTTTATTCATTCGACGAACTATTCTCCACCACACCCCACCACCAGGCATGTCAATTAATTAAATTCAGTAGATATATCACATGTATGTTTCTAGGTTTGTCAAAGAAAGTTGCAGACTTTGTAGCCAAAAGCAATTTTTGAATTGTTATTTCCATTCAATGACTCTATTATTCAGTTACTTTGCACAGCAAGAATAAGACACACAAGACATGGCAAGTGCTGAGCATCCATTTTTTCAAACTAGGCTGCTGTTATGTTATGTTATTAAGAATTTTATGCTTCAGGATTGATCCATCTGACTATCTTTATTTTTTTTTCCTAATGCAACGGATGACTGTTGTGTTGTTTCAAGTTAGATATGCTAATTTTCAAAGTTAGATAGCTTCGCAAAACTACCTCTTTCTTTTTCAACAAACTTTTCTCAGAGTTCAAACCTCTATCAGGGCTGCGGTCTGCCACAACAATTCTTAAAGGAGAAGATGGCTCTTTACATTGAAATTGTCCTCCTACTTAATCAAATACCACTTACTCATCAGTGCCACTGCCAACAGCTTAGCAACCATTAACTGAACTTCAAATTCTCCACTTTCTAAAGAATGTATGACTAAATACCGATCGTAGCGAATTAATAGTCGTATAATTCAAATTGTGACAAAGTAAGAAATGCCCATTTTTGAGACTCAATTAGGATTAGGTAAGATCTCCGAGGCACCTCAAGCCAGCATCAAGAAAGAGAGTATTTATTGGATTGTTGGTAATACACATACACCTTCCATGGCAAGCAAGAAAACATACATGTGTATATCAAGCGGTGGAAATTTTGAACAAGTCCAAACAGCATTCTCTCGCAAGTCCTCTGTTCCAAAATTTCTCATAGTATTCGGCATACGTGAAATCTCTATAAACTGCAGGGTGATCACTATCGATCAAATCCTTAGCAGGTCCTACCACAGCATCAGGTGAAGGACAGTAAAATGTTGGAATTGATATTCTTTCCTCCATAGAGTTCACGACTGCTCTGTGGAGAACGCTCTTGTATCGATCGTTGCTTATAACCTGCATTTGATCGCCGATGTTGACAATGAATGTATTGGGAACGGGATCAACAGCAATCCACCTTCCATTTTTGAGAACCTGCAATCCAGGGACATGGTCTTGCAGAAGAATGGTGATCAGATTGGGGTCTGTATGTCCAGGCAATCCATATGTGAGCTCCGGCTGCGGACATGGAGGATAATAGTTCATGGCCATGTGCTGTCCATGCTTGCTTAATGCCTTGTCTATGTAGTCTTTTTGAAGGCCTAAGCTTTCTGATATAGATTCAAGCAATGTTAGCACCAGCCCTCGAACGCTCGTGCAATATTCAGCCACGTTGTTCCTACGGATCGATTAACAAAAGAAATATTCAGCTCATCCTACATGCGTATATACATATATAAATTTTATGAAATTAAGTAGAACCTGAATGATGGAGGATTGGAGGGCCATTCATTGATATAATCCTCAAGAGGGTAACAGTGAAGTCTGAGGAAGTCTCTCCAGTTGGAGACCTTTTCTGTCTTGACATTAAAACTTGTGGAAAGCCTTGTGGTTTTGGTAGGGTCATCGGAATAGCATTTTAGTCTCTCGCTTTCAGGTAATTTAAAGAATTCCCTAGCAGTACTCATTATGGTATTGATCGTGGCATCCGGGATTCCATGGTTCTTCACCTGAAAATAAATACAGCAGAGCAGACAGTATCTTGTTAAAGCAAAGCAGCAGTGTGTATATTATATATATTAAGCATATAGTAATAGCACTACTCCTGACTCCTGAGCGTGACAGAGAAGTTATATATTAAACGATTTCGCACCTGAAAGAAACCATCAGTTTGGCAAGCTCGGCCAATCTCCTTGATTACGAGAGAGCGATTAGGTCCCTGAAGGCCCTGGAGGTCGATAAGCGGAATGGATACGTCGAACATCTGAACCTCGGAGAGATTTGGACGGTCGGAGACAGGACGGATGTAGTGGGGAGGTACATGCGTTACGCCTGATAATGCAAGGTCAGCCAGCAGTGGCTTATGGGAAGCCATCGGTGCTGGCTAGTATTGAGTGCTTAGATGAGGGAAATGCGTCTTTTTTTTTTTTTTTTGGGTACAAGGAAAGAGGCAAAAAAAGCCTTAACAAACTACAACTGCGTTAGACGAGGATAAGAAATTCCTCTCATGTCTTTATTTATAAGGATCGTTGGCTGGTTTGTTAGGCGAATTCAATTTTTTACACGGTAAGTCTACCATCCGTGCGTGAGAAATTATCGGCTTTAATTTGAATTTGATTCATTAAAAAAAAAAAAAAAACTTTAAATCCTCAAGGAAAAAAAAAAGAACTTTAAATAAAGACTCAAATCTCCCCACTGTTATTATATTGAAAAAATTTATATTTTATGGTCTTTCATAAAGATTTAGAATGTTTTTACAAAATTAAAGTTGAAAAGTGTTTATTCTTTTACACTTAGTAATGATGATGATGTACGCTTTGTAAAAGAGTTGAATTTATATTTGTCTTCCATTAGTTCCTTTATACAAGCGATTATTTAAACTAAAAAGTGTGGAAAGGGTCAAGCGATTGACATCTTTTCATTAAATGGGTGTCAGGCTAATAGGTGATACTGAGGGTTGGCATGGCCGCATGGGGAAGGCAGCGGTCTGATAGTCCAGTAATTTAATCGCAAAAGCTGACAAAAGTATGCTCACATCACAATTCTCAAAAAAAAAAAAAAGTTTGCTCACATCACTACACAAAACGTCACCCACACTTTCTACAATTAATTTAATTTATCCTCTAAATTTTGATTCTCTGCTTTGATTTGCAAGTAACTAATCTGTACATATAAATATAGGCAAAGGGCCTGTACTCAGTGATTTTGTTAGCTTGATCGTGTGTGAATTTTAGTTGGTTAGATATGGTGTCCCTTCAGTGGTTGTTCATCTAACGATCACATTCAAGGATGATTGATTCATCCTCTTATTTTGTTCTTTGTTTTCATGTGATGGAAGCTTGTAGCCCTCTGGGCATTGTCTTTGTTTAATGAAATTACAATTTCCAAAAAAAAAAAAAAAAGCTTTTACTCAGTATAATTTGTCAGTTTGACACATTAACTTACAATTTTATCATTTTAATTCTTAAATTTGTTTAAAATTTACTAATATGATGATATAATGCATCTACCACCTCTATATTTATCATTTTTTGTCAATTTAACACTTCTATTTGTAAATTTTGATCAATCAAATCCTTAAAATGTGATACATGCTGATTTGCTATTCAATACCACATGTACTGACAGAGATTTCAAAATTATATTTTAAATGAATTCAGATGTTAAAACAACAAAATTATAAATTGAGGTGTCAAACTGATAAAAACCACTCCACACATATCTTTATGTAAATGTAAGTATGTTACGTACCAAACCCAACTTTTGGATACACGCAATTAAATGACATCAAATAATCACTTGCATATGTCCTACTCCAACGTCATAGCTCTAACGTCAGCATTATTAAGCGAGCTAACGATCAACAGCTAGCATGCATGATGCAATAAAAATTGCGTGTTTGTGGGGCAAAGTATATGCGAGCTGGATTATGATGTCCTATCTTACATGAACATTAGTACATTTTTAAAGCTATACAAATATATACATGTACTAATTCCAGTGTTTGTGCAATATTCCGCCGAATCAAGAATTGTAGCTCGCATATATAGCAACAATAAGGGCATGTCCCAAAGAAAGAAAACCAAAAACAAAGGGCCTGTAGACATGTGAACTCTGGACATGGTTGGATCCCTGGATGAGCTAATATTGTATCCGAATTTGAACAATCTGTCAATATTTTCTTCATTCACTTAGCTCCATCATCCACCCCTCCCACTAATTAGACCTTATGCTCTGCTAGCTGTTGAATATATATATATATATATATATATACAGAGGTTGGAATCATTCTGCCAGTGACTATAGTCTATATTTTTTTTGGTCATATATTAAGTGGTTAAATCCCAATACCATAAGAGGAGAAGATAAGGGTAGAGAGTTCGATCCTTGGTCTTCTCAAATTAGATGTCTACATCTTTTGCCACTTGGGCTACTCGTGGGGGTAGACTATAGTCTACAGCCACCCTTAATTGAATACTTTTGTATTTGGTCTATCTATTGAATAATTATTATTATTATAATAACAATTGTCCACTACAACACTTGGCCTTCTAGACCTGCAAATCGCCTCCTCTATTATCATATTATATAATACTTGAAACTTGTCTTTTTTTTTTTTTTTTAATTTTTCAAAGACCAGTAACAAGATTAAGAAAAATTATTTATAGTATGTAATGGTGGTGAGGTAGTAAAGAAAAAGTAAGTAATGGAAATAGCATATTACCTGGTCGCGGTCAGATTAAAAAAAATTTGCACAGAGACAATTCAACATATTGGAATTATTTTGATAATATAATGAAGGGTTGGGTTTTCAATGGACCCATGTTTTCCAGCAGTGTGCCTTTTCCATGCACATAAAGAGTTGAGTTTGAATTCGGTGGTGGATACAATTATTTATGCACATGGAGGAGGGTTCGGTGGAATTCAGAATGGATACAGTAATATATGAAAGACCGAAGGTTGGGAAACTGGGTCCGCTGAAGCCCTAGTGAGTTAGGAGGGGCTAAGCTCCTGCAGCAAGTTGACATTGATGTTGGGCTCCAAAAGAAGCATAGGAGTTGAGTTTGGCCAACATTGCGATAACGGACTTGTGCTGGGTGTGACAATTGAAAAGGCCTACTTCAGCAACATTTGTCCCACTTAATCACCGGCGCATATAGTTATGGCAGGAAGTTTCAGGATTTAGGATAAAGGATTGGGACTAGTACTACACTTTTAAGATACTTTGTGGTGGATTATTGTTCCACGTAGGCCTTACTATATCTCCCTGCATGACGCCCCATGGTCACCGAACCAAGTTTAAGGAATCAAATCCCTCATAATTTCATATCATATCAACTCTTTTAAACCAAATCCATCATAATTTCATATCATAATATGTATATATCATTTAACTGCAAAAGCACAAAGTGACAGAATTAGTAACAAATAAAAGTTCATACTAATAATGCCGCATTTTTTTTAATCTTTCCCAACTCTATCCAATTAGTCGATATATCTTGACCCAAAAATATCTGAGCTGTATGGCCCAAAAAAAAACATATCTGAGCTGAATCCATATCCCCGCCCGCTGGCAGATAGCCACTGAATGATATGCATAGCTGAAGTCAACCAATCTACAAATTGACCCTTAATTATGAATATCAACATGACATTACAAAACAACTTCCTACGGCACTTGCACACGGCACGCGGTCTCCTTAGACAGCTCTTTTGACCCGCATCACCCTTATATATACATACAAATATATTTATGTGCTCCATAGAACCTCACTCTCATTTCCAATCCCCAATGGACCATCCACTCATATGTCATCTTCAGAATATCAACGAGGACCTTCTTGCAGATATCATGGCTCGCCTTGATGGTTTAGCCTTGGCCTCCCTTGCTTCCACTTCTACTTACTTCCGACGCATTGCTCGACACCGCATGTTGTGGAAACAATTATGCCACTCTAAGTGGCCTTCTACTGCTCAGCATCTCCTTTCACCTTCCATCATTCCTCGTTTTGATAATTTCTTCGCTGATGTCTATCCTTTGATTCTCTATGATGATGATGATGATACTGCCAACGATAACTCTTCCAACCTAGAAACCACCACTTCCCCTTCTGATTTTGTGTCTCTAGTAGATGTATACTATAAGAATCAATGCATCCTTTCCAAAAATCTCAAGGGCACACCTGAAGCCGTAGACGCATTCCAACCTAATTTCCCAGATGCCAACTGGGACTTGATTTCCAAAGAACGTCAACAGTGGTTTCTCAGTTGTCCATTTAAACTGCAGCTCCTGGACATTACAGATGATGATGAGGACGATCTCAGCTATACGGCTGGCCTTGTGAATGGCAATCTTGGTGATACCAATAATGATGAAAGATCAACTCCCCTGCCTCCGAACCAAAGACCACAAGACCACTGCAATGAGCTGATGCAAGACCTCAGGTTGAGTTGGATACTTTTAGACGCAAAGACAGGTAAGGCAGTTAATCTCTCAGGCTGGAAGCCATTTTCAGTACACAGTGTATGGCCTCATCAGGGGAACTATACAATGCATTTTGGAAGCATCATACCAGTAAAACAAACTGTACTGCCTGGCAAGCTATCTAGATGCGTAATTACAACTAAATTTAAGGTCACAGAACAGCAAGGGTTTCTTCAATGGAGGGAAATCAGCATGAGCATTGAAAATATAACAGGTGCCCTTGTCAATGGGAGGAAGAGTCTGATAATTCTAAATAAGGCACTATACAGCCCAAGAAGTACAAATCAGCTTAAGGTGGAAAATGGCTTCAATCAATATGAAAAACACAAAAACGCAGTGATCAAGAGACGAGAAGTGAGAGAAACAGCAGCCAACTTGCTTTACATATTAATTGAAATTGCAGTCTTTGTGATTTTCTGTCATGCTTTAACTCGATTATTTTAGCGAATCTCAAACCACAGTTGCAATGTAAAACACTTTCCAGAATACAAAAAAAAAAAAAATCTATACTTCAATATGCTAACAAAACACACACAGTTTGCATGGCTGATCTCAAGGGCAAAAATTAGGGCTTAATGTGAATGTGAAGAAAATCCTCGTTCACATTGTTAAACAAGACAGCATACAAGTACAGAAATAAATGTCTCTCTGTTACCAAGAATATCTTTAGCATGAAGCAGGACATTCTTGCGCAAAGCTTTCCAATAAATTCAATGTGGGGCATTGAAAAGAGCTCTACTAACTATGCCAGTTGCCTCTATGTAGCGATCCACGCACCTGGAGATGCAGCTACTTTCACTCCCACTAAGGCTTGACCCTGGTTTTGTGATGCACTTCTCAAAACATTTCCCCCGAACAGTCTGGAATAAGATTACAAATAAAAAATTTTCAACAAACTAGAATAGAAAAAATAAGATAAGCAAATAAATGATTGTGATGGTACAGCCAAGTGCAAGATAAGGACTCCAACATATCAGAAGAAATCCAAGAAAGCAATTACGCGCTTTAGAAGATGCATCCTACAGTAGTTGAGGACATTACCATATAGCATCAAATGTAGCTAATAAATGGGTATCTACATATCTCCAACAGTAAATATTAGATCCAATTACAGCTAATGTAAACAAATATCTAATCTAAGCTGAACTCTTCAAGACACCTTGTTAAAAATTCCAAAGGAAACTTCAAAATAGAGGAAATTTATGCATTTTCATTGTTGCCTTCTAAATGCCAACTCGTCGAGACAGAAAATTTTTTTCAATACATAATACTACAACAGAAAATTTGTTGAATGAATGTAGTGAAGACAATCACAGACATTCATCAATAATGAGAATTATGCACTAACAATTTAACAATTCATTGAACAGGTTGGATTAATGCTGAAATCAAAATGAGACAGAATCAAAATATCCAACTAAATCACAAGGCAACTAAAATACTGATCACATACCATGAACTATACAAAACTACACTTTGAAATATAGAGAGCACTATTATCCTGGATGAAATCATTAAGAGCAGGACCGAACCAAGCTTTTGAAAATACGAAAAAATAAAATATTTAATATATGAAGAAACAGTACAACAAGTAGGATTACTGATTAGCATAAATTCGCGTAATATAACAGATGCCACTACATACAATCAGCGGAGAGTGGGAAAAAAAAAAAGGAAAACAGAAAGAAAGGGAATAAACCTCGAGGAACTCCTGAGCATAAGCCTGAGCAAGCTGAGTCTTGACCTGGTCCATAAGGTCTGAAGGTGAGACTTGGGATCCTCCTGATCCAATTGAAGATGGCGATGAAAACGAATCCATTGTTATTGGGTTCGTCTATGCAACTGGCTGCCTCTTCTTGGGTGGTAATGGTGGCAAGAGGAGGAGGAGGAGGAGGGGATACAGTTACAAAAACCCTAGAATTAGAATTGGATTGCCGGGATTATTTATAGTATAAGCAATGCCTATATAAACCTTAAACCCTAAGCATATGGCCCAGCAGAAGAAGAGTAGGGGTTTTTAAATGGGTTTGGGCTCGGATTATTTGGGTGGGTTCACCAAAACATAATAAAATTGTTGCGTTTTATCCCCTAAGACTAAGTGAATGTATGAGTGATAATAATTATTAATATAGATGTTCGTCAGTCGTAAATTATTCAAACGTAACATGTTTAAAATACCCAATATGTGTACTACATAAGAAATTAATAAATTTATTTTAAATTTTTAGAAATATTCAGAAGAGGTGACTGCATGGGCGGATTTAGGGGGATAATTTGGATTATCCGTTTTGATTTTGATTATCTTTGATATTATTTTTTGGATATATTATTTTTTTTAGTTTAAACTATTGTTAGTGTTTTTGAAATATTATTTTCGTTAGTTTATATTAAATGAAACATTTCTAGTATATTAAAATAAGATAAAATTTACCTCCCTGAAATTTTTTTTTGGCTCCGCCCCGGAGGTGAGTCCACTTCTTCATAAAAGAATTTTAATGAACAAAAACTCTAGACTATCTAAAAAACAAAAAAAAGAAATATGATTCAGATAAAGATCCTCTTTTAATTAATTAGGATGTATTTTTTTTTTGATTCGGTTCAAACATAAGTATGTATAAGGATGGTAAAAGTTTTCCAATGCATTTTTCTTCTATTTTTTTTTAATTGTTGAGCATATATTGATTTGGTGTTGCGAGGCTTTTGATGTAATTAAGTTGGAGAAGAGAAAATATATGGAGAGAGAAGTTTGGTGTTCATAATTTATTGGATTTGGTATAGAATATAAGGAAAGGCACAGCTCCTTGAAAGCATTCCAATGACTATGAGCAGTTTTTTAGAAGGAATCTTCCCCAGTTTTATTATTATCAATATCTAATAGTAATAAAATATAGTAGGTTGCTTCATGGCTGGGAAAGACAAACTGGAAGACTTAGACTGGTGAGGTCACCCTAGAAAACAGAGACCATATTGCTTGTACGTACCCCTGGCCAATGTGGAAAATGGAATTCTAATTTTGTTATCCACATGCTGCTTAATTTGGCATTGAGCCACTCAAATGGAACTCCAACTCCAACTGGAACTCGGGAACTCGACGACTTTTATTTTTGAAACTGTCTCCAACATTGGACTGCTACTGCAACTTGTTTCATGTTCATTTGTGCACATGCATCTTTCTTCCTTCATTGCCTACTTCATCAGTGGCCATGATCATGAATTAAAATGTATGTGTACATGAAGAATTATCATCATCAATATTCCTATAGTAGTAACATTCAGCTAATCTCACCCGCCCATTTATTAATATATCCATCTTTAACATTCCAATATACATAAATACACAGCACAGTTGCCAACAGAAACATGGAGGCCGACACTGCATAGATATAAAACAAGATAGCCGCCAAGTGGAGGGTGGTGGTCTAGCGGTAGAGTTTTGGAGAAATGATGAGTGGTCCATATATACAATTCTACGTGATGTGATGTGTGTATATACATATCGACCTCCCCATCAATACATACATCATACATACATGTAAATGGTCCATCCTCATTTACAAATTAATATTGGTTATGTTATGCAGTACTACTCCTCTTTTTGTTGTTGGATTCCCTTTCAATAAAATTAAGGAAAATATAAAAAAGAAAAAGGACAAGTCTGAGGTCCCCCATACATATAGTTACATTGGATTGGAAAGTAGAAGCTAAGTGAAGATCATCTTTTGCAATGAAACCCTCTTGGCTTGCTACCAAATTTATTACATATATATATATAAGAAGAGGACCATAACCTAAACCCAACCTATCCATCTATATTATACCCTATATATGCTATACAGCGGTGGAAAGGAGAAGAAGAAGAAGACAAGGAAAAAGGAAGAAGAATTCCCATTAATAATTAAGTTCCAGCACCCCACTCTCAACTCTTCTCATTCTTTCTGCACTTTTTTTTTGTTTTTTTGAATACTACTATTGCTACCTATACCTACCTTGTGCTACTTACTCATCTTCAAATTTTGTTTTTTCCTTTTTGTTGGGTCCATTATTTCATTTTTAACCAACTTTTCAACATCCTCCATTTATTTCTTTTGGACTTTTTGGCTTCTCAATCTTATATATATGTTATGTGTTTCAAAGATTCCATAATAAATATAAATATATACCGCCATGACCACCCATTTCACCTCCATCATATATATTATCTACATAATTCCTTAATTCTTTCATTAATTTCGTAAGTCGTATCTAATTAATTAGCCCGCTAGCAGATTGAATGAGTTGGAGGATCATCTACAATATATATTTAAATATCACTGTATAAATCAACTAGAGCTAGCTAAAATATATGTATATGCATATACATAAATTATTAAAATCATGTGTGCAATTAATACTAGATAATATAACTTCTTACTAACCAAAGCTGTGGAGATTGATAAGTTGGTTTCAGGTTATTTTGTTTAAGTCATGTTTTGAATTCGAATTATAGTATAAATAGTTATATTAACTTAATTATTAAAATTTTTTTACTGTTCTTATAGTTCTGTTTATATTGAATCGAATTAATAAGATTTTTATAAACTTTGAATATCGGTAATAATAGTTGACATATATACATATATATATATATTCTCTGTCCTATCTAAACATAGTATAGTTGGCCTACGTATATGGGAATACATGAGAACAGCTTCTTTTTAATATTGTTAATTAATTAAACAACACTTTTCCTATTAAACGTACTGGAATTCACGATAATATAGCCAACAGAATTGTCCTCCAGCTATATCACCAGCTATATATAGTTTTTGCCACGTGAATAATTCACTTATAAATTTATTTTAATACATTAGTGCTAAAAATCTAAACATTTGAATCTTTTTTTTTTTTAATTTTAGTAAAATATTTCAATTTAGCTACTTTTGATAATTTTAGATCAAACACTCTTTTGGCAATTTTACCCTTAATAAATTATCAAATTTATACAAGCCTATTGACTATTGTTATAAAAAAAAAATTCAGAAATTTGCAATCTTGATAATTTTATCTCATTTTTTATTTTTGGTACAAATATTCTAATTTAGAACAATGCTGATTAAAATTAAATAAATCTGCCAAGATGAAATCTAAAAATTAATATTTATCTTTAATAAATTTCTAAAATTTATAAATGGCTTTTATTCTAATAAATTTTAAAATTATAAACTTTTTTAAATACTAAAAATGCTTATAAAAATAAAATTTTGATTTTAATATTAAAATGAAAATATATTTTTTAAAGTCACCATTTCAACCCAGAAAATAATCACTTACACTAGCTAGCTGAAATAAAAGGATTAAGCATGATAATCACGCACCTATCGATTTATGTCTTAAATATAAAAATATATATATATATATTTATTTTATGCATATGCGATGATGAAAGAATAAATTTGCTTCATATTTATTTTAAAGTCATATATTGTTAACATATTTCAAATACGTAATAATATTTAAATTCATTAGAACGGTGACATATGTATATATGAATTGTTAATTTTTTTTATCTACATTTAATCAGATAATGGAATGAAATTTTTTAAAAATATAGAAAAATATGAAGTAAACATATAAATATTAAAAAATAGAGATATATAAATATAAATTTTATACATAAATATTAAAAATTTATCTATCACTATTAATTAATAGTGTAAGTATAAATCATTTCATTTAGTTAATATAAAAATATATACTTTTTCTTCAATTTATCTTCCTTTTTGTTTAGAAAAAATTAAATAAATATATTTTTTTTAAATATATTTTTATGTTGGAGACATGCTTTTTAGTTTTTTAAATTTACAGAAATAGTTCTGAAAAATTTTCGAGGAGCTTTTTAAAATTTTTGATATAAAAATATTTTTTAAAATATAAAAATATCTACTAATTAAAGTATTCATACATCATAACTCTCCACTAAGTTAGAGATTATTTATACATTCATCTATATATTAAATTATCCTCAACAATCTTATTCTCTACAACAAATAAATGACTAAAATTAAGTGACAACTAGGAGGAGGTTGAGTTGTAAAGGTTTAGGTGAGATTTCAGGCACATTGAGGTTGCATGTTATGAATTGTATATATTATAATAAGCATAGAAAATATCCACTTGAATTTGATTGCATAATTTAATCTTAATTTTTTTAACTTTTGGGTATTTGTGATATTGAAAAAAGATTAACGTATATGTCAGTTGTATATATAAAACTACAACCACAATTAAAAAAAGAGTAGTATATTAATCAATTATGTGCATATATATATAATAAATTTATATACCATATGCAGTAAAATTCTATTTCAATTTGAAATGATAACAAAATAATTATCTTAATGCCTGGAATATTTATGAAGTTTTTAATATAAGGCATTGTAATGAGAAGTACTCTAAATTTTTTATATATCCTCTCTCAAAAGTTATAAAAATTAAGGTCCAAATAGGAAAAAAAATAAAAATTAAATATGAAGTTTAAGGTTAAATTGAGATGAAATTTACATTTTATTTCATAATAAAATAAAAAGCAAACGTCACTCCGGTTGGAGGAGATGACGAAGGCTGCCCCTCTAATTACACGCAGAAATTTACTAAATGTTTATTAATTACCGATTAGAGTTCCCCATGTTAAAGTATTTAGTATTAGCATTTTTAAAATCAATGTGGCACATGGATTATTTCGATCAAGTGGTAGCTAGAGTACTGAACCACGTAACCAATGCAATGCCAAAGACAAAGTCATATACATATAAAATATATTATCATTAATTCTCAAAAAAAAAAAATATATTATCATTAGTGTGCCAAATCAATTAGTCAGTGAATTAAATTATAGTCTTTGTCTCTTTCACTATTATTTTGATAATCTCACAACACAATAAAATAATAGTAGTATATATACGTGTACATATTCTATGATTCTTTTTTTTTTTTTTGATAATGCATAGTCTATGATTTCGATTGGTCCAGTTATATATATAGAGAGAGAGAGAGAGAGAGAGAAAAGAGAGAAGAGATCAAGAAAAATACTAACTAGCTAGTAGAGAAACGAAGCAGCACATGCATAATTGTATACGTATATATATAGTATTATATAATTAATGGGTTGGTCCAATCCAGTTGGTGAAAAGTAGAGATACATACTAACAAAAAGCAGTCTGATTTAAAGATTGATGCATGCGTGAGAGTGCAAACAATCTGAAGAAGCCCCACAGGGAAGGGAATCCCTTAATCACAACTCAATATATATATATACACATATGTAACAACGTATACATAAAGTTAATAAGTTATCACTTATAATTCAAATGGTAAAAACCGTGAATATTTTATTGAAAATAATATATTTAAATTTTTTATTATAGTGTTAAAAATTAACCAAATGTTAAAAAAAAGTTAATAAGTTACTCCATATACACGTATATATAAAGTAGTGAAAATGAACAATGGAAAATGTATATATTTGTGGAGCTGGAGGATGACAACTACAAAGAAGCCCAACCCTCACATTTGGATGTAGCCAGCGATGGGTTTTTTTTTTTTTTTTTTATTAGAAGTTTCATTTAAGAAACAGAGAAACACCAGCAAAGTTAGGAACACAATACAGATAAAATTAGGACCTTACCAACAATACAACTTAACGAAGGCCAAAGTGAATACTCATCAATAAACACTATCAAAGCTGCTAAAGCACAACAAGAAACCTAAAACCAAGAAAACAAAACAAAAGGAAAGACTAAACAACAACACTGAGGAAACTAGAAAAACAACAAGTCAATCAGTAACAGCAGCACTGTCTTTCAGCAGAATTCTCATAAATTCTAATGGGATGTTGCACCATATGTTACCTTGCTGAAAAAGAAAATCATGTATTGACAACCAGTCCGTAGCTCCATTAGCATTTTTGCTGATAGCCTGAATCCAGAAATTGCTCAAATGTCCATTATCTTTAATGATCTGCAATATTTCTTTAATGATAGCTTTGAGATCCCATTGTATCTTTTCCAGGCCTTTAACTTGAGCTTCTGATACTGCCTCCACCACTATACGAGCATCTGTCTCTATAATGGAGTCACGTAATTGGTAGTGGCTGTTAAAAATGACAGCTTCTTTGACTGCTATAGCCTCAGCAGCTTTAACAGTCCTACAATTAACTTTTTTTGCAGACGCAACAATTACCTTTCCTTTATAGTTTTTGCATATGAATGAACATTGGGCTGATTTGTTATCCCTATTAAAACTAGCATCACAATTGAATTTGTAGTTTCCAAACAAAAGAGGCCGCCAGGTTTGGAGGTTCTGATTCACTCTCTACTGAACCAAGTTTGGATGTTTACAGTTTTCTATCCATTCATTCCACTGCTCACTACTTTTAGTTATCACTCTCCGGGGTTCATAAGAGTTACCCTTAAATATCTCCTTATTCCTATGCTTCCAGATTTGCCAGCAAGTGACAACAGCCAATTCCAATCTTTTTCCGTCTCTATCTTTGTTTAAACACTGAATGGCTTCTCTCCACTATGACTTGAAAGAAAAGTTCACAATCGCTGATGGTGTGAAACACAAAGAAGATCCAAACCAAACTCTCGTAGCTTTGGGGCAGAGAAACAAAGCATGCTCCATGGATATTTCCGATTGCATTTTGTAAATCTGGCAGGTTGTATCTTATGACTTATGAGCAGTTTCTCTTTACTAGATTGACTCTTGTTGTTAGGGCATCTCAAAAACATCTCCAAATAAAGAATTTTAGTTTTGTAGGAACTTTAAGGTCCCAAATAGCACTCCAATCCTTCTTTGTGAGATTAGTGGCAGCTGCTTGGTGATTAGAGGTCTGAGCCAACTTTATTTCTTCCTTGAGAGTATAATAACCAGACCTCACCGTGTAGTTGCCCTTCCTAGTATGGTGCCAAACAATTTGGTCTCTCCCTCTACTTCCCATAACTGAAATTCTTTGAATAGCTCAAATCTCATCAGGAGCAAATAATTGCTACAGAATTCACAAGTTCCAAGTCCGACTCTGTTGATCAATTAAATCTTTTACTAAGATAGTGGGCATACCTTGTGGCCGACCAGTTCATATTTTAAAACTTGGAAGGTCTGGAACCCATTTGTCTTCCCATATCCCAATAAATTGTCCCGATAAAACATTCCAACGACAGCCCTTTTCCAATAACTCCCTTCCTTTTAACAAACTAGACCACATCCATGACGGCCTATGGCCAAGATCAGCTTTCCAAATATCAGATTTTTAAAAATATAGAGTCTTTAACAATTTTGCACTAAGAGAATTCAGAAACTTGATGATTCTCCAACACTGTTTTGCAAGTAAGGCAACATTAAATAGCTCTAACTCTCTGAAACCCAGATCCCCTTCTCCCTTGCTTTCAGTTAAATTTTTCCATGCCACCCAATGAATTTTTTTCCTATCCATGGACTAAGACCACCAGAATCTCTTTATCATTGCCTCCAATCTGTTGACCATATTACCAGGAATTTTAAAGATAGACATTATGTATGAAGGTACCGCCTGTAGCACTGCCTTCACCATAATATCTTTCCCAGCTTGTGATAAGCAGTTAGCCTTCCATCCTTGCACCTTATGAAGAACTCTTATGGATATATTGGCAAAGATGAGATTTTGATTTTCCCCATTCTATAGGGATACCCAAGTAATTGGATAAAGCTTTATCTTCTCTAATGCCCAGTAATTCTGAAATTTGAGATCTTTTTGAGAAAGATGTACTAGTACTAAACAGCAGTCCCAATTTATTCAGATTAATTCTTTGCCTCGAAGCTTTTGAATAAACCTCCAGAATCCTTGTAATATTGATAGCTTCATCAGAAATTACCTTACCAAAGAGAAGAGTATCATCCGCAAATTGGATATGAGTGAGAGCTGGACATCCTCTTTTAATTCGGTACTCCGCTATCTGTCTATCTCCACTTCTCTTACAAACATTCTTGAAAGAACATCCGCCATAAGTATGAATATATAAGGAGATAAAGGAACATCTACCACAAGTATGAATATATAAGGAGATAAAGGATCTCCCTGCCTTCATCCACGTTTGGGGTAGAAACTATTTTGCACTTCACCATTTAACACCATAGAGAAGGAGATTGTGTAAGGCATTTCATAACTAGTTGAATCCATTCTTCTTGAAATCCTAACTTTCTCAAGACGAGCTCCACAAACTCCCAATTTACCCTATCATAGGCTTTCTCCATATCTAATTTAATTGCCATTGCATGGTTGTTGTTTCCACTTTTTCTTTTAAAGCATGCATCACCTCATGAGCAACCACTATATTGTCAGTTATACTCCGATTTAGAACAAATGCCGATTGGTAAAGAGTTGCCAATTTATCAAGCCAAACTTTCAATCGATTGGCCATGAGTTTGGAAATTACCTTATAGCTGAAATTACAACAGCTTATAGGTATCAACTCAGATACTCTCTCCGGATTTTTGACTTTGGGAACCAAAGCAATGAGAGTTTTGTTGATACTAGGCTCCATCTTCCCTTCCCTCATAAAATCCGATACTAAGCTGACTATATCATATTTTACTTCCTCCCAGTATTCTTGAAAAAACACTCCTGAGAAGCCGTCAGGTCCTGGGGCTTTTATCCTGCCTAACTGAAATACTGCCTTCTTTACTTCTGCCTCTGTAACTTCAGTTAGCAAAGTTTAGTTCATCTGGTATGAAACTAGAGTTGGGATACTATTGATAACCTCTTCACCGGCTTCTATAGCTTCTTCCTCATATAGGTTGGTGAAGTATTGTTGAATTTCCTTTTTAATAGCAGCTTCAAAATTCAACCATACTCCTTGATCATCTTTTAGTTTTATTATTTTATTACGTTGCCTTCTCTTGATGGTGGATATGTGAAAAAACTTGGAATTTCAATCCCCCTCTCTTAACCAGTTTATTCGTGACCTCTGTTGCTAATACATCTTTTTTCTATGCCAGAGCTCTTGCATTTCTCTCTTTAGGCGGATCTCTTCCTCTTTCTCATTTGGAGAGTACTGCCTTTCATTGATCTCATTTAACCTGCTTTTGATACCCTCCATCCTCTGTTTTGGGTTTCAAAATTTATCTTTGCTCTATTTCAGTAAATGCTCTACACTGTCATTAATCTTTTTTGCAAAGGAAGTTTGCATGCTCTAGTTTGAATCTTGTTTCCAAATCTGCTCTATTATCGCTTGACATTCCTCATCCCTGTGCCAGCTCTATTCAAACCAGAATCATTTACCTCTTTTTTTCTTACATTTTATCAACTGAAGAACAAGAGGATGGTGGTTAGAGGCACAAAACTTCTCATGAACCATTGCTGCATCCGAAAATAATAGGTGCCATTCCATTGTAGCCATTTCCTTATTTAAGCGAATCATAATATGATCTGCTCCATTTTGTCTATTATGCCAAGTGAAGCGGGGACCCTTGAATTCCACCTCCACAAGACCACAGTCATCAACAGAGTTTACCATTTTTTCTGTTTGAGCCCAATTGAAATCGCCACTGCCAATCTTATCTCTCAAGTCAGTGTAACTATTGAAGTCCCCAGCTTTTAGCCAAGGGATGTCTGAACCGGATTTGAGAATTTTCACTTCATTCAACACCTTTACTTGATCTCGCTTATCTGGTGCACCGTAGAAACTGGTGAAGTGCCATACATCTTCTGCTATCACACTAACATCAATGAAATATTTTTGTTTGTTGCGGATCTAGATTTCCCAATCGCTTTTCCACCATAATGCTAGCCCTCCCGTTAGCCCCTTTGGATCCACATACGTCCCGTTTTCAAATATGTTTCTTTCCCTTTGTTCCTCCATGTATTATTGATTCTGTTTCGTTTCCATCAGAAAAACCATCTGAGGTTAATGGATCCAAATTAGATCTCTGAGTGCCCTTGCGGTCATCTTGTTACCCACTTCTTGATAGTTCCACACTACTATACTCATAGCTCTCTTATACTCTTACTCCTATAGGCACCAAGAGAAGCTAAGACAAGCCGGAAAAGAAGAAAAAAGATGAACTCAGTTGAGAATATAAACTTTTTTAGTACAGATGACTATTTACCCTTACCGGAGAAATTAGGTGAGAGAGACACTTTAAAAGCACAATGGAGGTGATGATTTCGTGCACCCATGATTTTAATACCTATGGAGAAGGTCAGCGATGGGTTTATATATACATATATAAGCGAGTAGCTAGCTGTCGTTCATCAATTAGTTGCTTTTGTTTCCCATGCTAATGCTACATTACTTATATATATATATACATATTATCCCACATGCACCTTTAACACATGATGTATATATATATATATATATATATATATATATATTGTGCATTTCCTTAATTTAGTTTATGTATTATTCAGTGTCACGGAATAAAGAAAATGATTGGGTGGATATATAAGATTCTCTCTTATTCCACATGCTACATTAAATTAATATATCATCATCAATAATATTAGGGGGTGTTTAGTTCGTACTCCGAAATCAGAATCGGAATCGGAATGAGAATGAAAATGGGAAAGGGAATGAAAATTTGAAAAAGTTATTTGGTTTCACTAAGAAATAGTAATGAGAATGAGAATGAGAATAAAATATCATTTGACAACTAAAATTTTTTGGATGAAGAAATATTTTTTAATTATTTTTATATATTAAAAATTAACATTATAATTTTTTATATTAAAAATTAATATTATAATGATGTATTATAAAATATTTTTAAAATATTTATTTTTAAAAATATTATTGTAATTTTTTTAAAAAATTATAAAAAATATTTATTTTAAATAAATATTTTTTATTCAAACATTTAAGGCATATTTTTATTTATTTGTATGTTTTATTTATAAATTTTAAAAATAAATGTTAATATTTAAAAATTTAACCAATTTATAATTGAATTGACTTGATTTTTAAGGGAATTAAAAGTCATTCTTTAAAAGAAGAGGGAAATGATAATTCCATTGATGGAGAAATATCACATTCTCATTCCCATGCTAATTATAGCCAACCAAACATTAGGAATCAAAATCGTCTATTCTGATTCCGATTCTTACTCTTATTTTTTACTAAACAAACGCTCATTAATGTGATGATTATTATTATTATTATTATTAACTAAGATATTTAACTAACTGTGATGGGACGCATATATAAAATAAAATATATCATCCTAATTAATACACCACTCTCACAGCACCCATTTATTTTTTTACTTTTTTTTTATAATTTAAGAAAAATAAGGTAAAAATCTATCAAATTGACTTATTACTATCTTAGAAGGATATATATCGTTTGACTATTAAATTTTATTAAACAACCGCTGTTAAATGTAATTATAAAAATAAAATTACATTTAAATGCATTCTCTTTTTATAGTTTAATAATTTATGTAATAGATATTATAACGTTAGATTATAAATTTCAACCCCACCTTCCAACCTTCCGTCCCAATTGGTAAAAAAAGAAATACATTTGAATGCAGCATTTAAAATAATAAAATAAGGAAAGAAGCTTAAAAGTAAGTGGGCCTACTGTGGGGCACCACATCACTGTTCAACTTTTTTTTTTCTTTTAAAAGAAATTAAAAAGAAAAAAGAAACCATCTTCTGCTGCTATTGTAGCCTGTACGGATTTAATTGAAACTAATAAGTCAAAACCCTAAGTTTGGTTGGATTCCTTGCCTTCTCTTATTCTCATCTGATCTTTTTTTTTACAAAGATAATTTTTTATTAAAATTATATATACGGTCTGATATATAGGGGTATGTATAAATGAAAGGAGAGAATGTAAAAGGATTTCTCTCTCTATATATAGCTGTATAAATTATTATTTTGAAAAATTGATTTGCAATACAAATGAAAGGAAAGAAAAGTCCAACCAATGAGGGAGTGGTCAAATGGTAACTCATTTTCAAAAATATTTTAAAATGTAGAGTTCGATTCATACAGATGTTAATTTAAAGAAAAAGACGATCTCCTGTATGATCATATGACCTTGCTATTAAAAAAAAGAAAAATCCAAAAAGATAATAATATGAATAATTAATTATTTAAAAGAGAAGAGAAGAGAGATTAAATATTAAAAAATAATAATAATAATCCAAGATCAAGTTGAGAGAAATGGAATAAAAAAATGATTAAAAAATAGTGGTGTTGTTTGGAAGGGAAAAAAAAAAAACAAAAAAGAAAAACAGCTGGCTATTTAAGGACCGCATATAAGATAAGGGTAAGAGAAGAAAACAAAAGAGAAAGAAAAGAGATGGGGAAGAGAAGAAATAGTAGCAGAGCGTCCTTCCTTCCTTCCTTCCCTCTCAGGAGGATAAGTGACAATGACAAGCTCACATCACATGAACCCAACCCCAACATCTTACATGAGGTCCCCACCCCCACCCCTCGTTTAAACACGAGAAGTTGCCCTTTTCTTTTCTCTATATTTTCAAATTTACATATTTCATGCTCCCACTACTCACATGTAAATCTAATGTAAATCATCGTATACGATATGAATTATTTATTAGTTTTTTTCTTTTTTACTTAAATGAATTTGTAAGAAAGTGAAATATTTTTATACTTTATTTTATATATTCAAAATAAATTTTTAAAAATTTTGATCATTTATACGATGATTTTTTTTTGTTATTAGAAAGATTATATGATCTAAATTTTGATTGAAACATTTTACTACTCCCTTACTAGCTATACGATGATATTTTTAAATATATATAATATAATTTTTTTTTCTTTAGAATATCAATAAGTTAAAGTTTAATTTTTATCTTTTTTTTTCCTAAAAAACATATTTATAAGAAGACACAAATTATACGGTAAGAAAATAATCCAATCTAATCTAAACATTGGACTTCAAGAAAATTTGAGGAAGAGTCTCCTCCTCCTCCTCGTACTGATACCCGAACTTCTTTTTTCTTTATTCATCTCTCAATCTCTCTCTCTATATATATATATTAACCTGAATTTTAAATAATAATAATCATCATCACTTAATACTAGATATGCAGAAAAAGAGAGAGTGAGATATAAATTGTGACACATAAATTTTGGTTGGTGAATTGTATTTGTATACACAGAAAAGAGAAGAGAAAAGAAGGTCAACACAACAGCAATGGCCATGGGAAGTTGTTGCACCCTTTGAAACGTCGTTCCTCCTGTCTGTCGCTGGAGTACTCTCTTACTTGTTTTTAGCAATGGCGGTCAAATCCTCCCCAGTCCCCTCCCTCCTTTCTTTCCTTCTTAGCCTGCCGTATTGCTATTGTTAATATTGGTTAATGGTTATGAGACCTAATATATATACTATATATATATATAACAGCTTCTTCTCCTTTCCTAATCTCTCTTTTCCATCATCAATCATCACTCCCCGCCCCTCCGCACTTCTCTTCTCTGCTCCATTAATTCCATCCCCTTCTTTCATTTTTTTTTCATCAATCTTACTTTAGGACTTAATTTAATTTCTTAATTTCCTCCTATGTATATATATACGCACTACACATACATACCGCAACAGCCAATAATTATTTCTCCTCTCCTCGGAGCCGCAGTCCTGTCTTCCTAGCTGCTACTCAATTTTACAAACACATATTCGGATCCCAATTATACATATATACTTTGGCTGCTCAGAACAAGAAAAATCAAAAAGAAAAAAAAAATGGAATTTGGATCCACTAGATGCAGTGAAGAAGAGCAGATCATCAGCACTAAAGGCAAGCAGCAGCACCAGCAGCTCCCTTTCTCCTACTCTTCATCATCGTCTCCATCATCTTCTTCCTCTCACCACAAAGCCCATCATCATCTACTTCCTCTCTCCCAAATGGGTTCTTGGTTGGGCGCCAAGTACGACCCTGACCAAGAAGACACTGGAACCCATGCAGCCAAGCTTGACCTTATGGATATAGTCATCAATGATGAGGAAGAAGGCACTGCTGCAGGTCCAGGAGAGTCTGCTGCTGATTCGCCTGCCGTGGTAGAGAAGGAGCACATGTTTGATAAAGTAGTGACTCCAAGCGATGTGGGAAAGCTGAATCGGCTAGTGATCCCAAAGCAGCACGCAGAAAAGTATTTCCCTTTAGATTCATCCACCAACGAGAAAGGCCTTCTTCTGAATTTCGAGGATAGGACTGGCAAAGCTTGGAGATTTCGCTACTCTTACTGGAATAGCAGCCAAAGCTATGTCATGACCAAAGGTTGGAGCCGTTTTGTTAAGGAAAAGAAGCTCGACGCCGGCGATATTGTCTCCTTTCAGCGAGGGGTCGGTGAGGCTTCTAAAGATCGTCTCTACATTGATTGGAGGCGCCGACCTGACGGACCTGATCATCACCAGACCTCTCACAACCACCACCGTCAGCACCACTTATCTTCTGTACCCTGGAGCCCTCTACTGATGAGGCCGCCAGCAGTGCCTTTGGTGTCTAGGGACCACTTTCATTTGTCCAATCCCAGCAGGAATCTCTACTACAGCAGTAGCGGTGGTGGAGGTGCTTCTTCTTTTAGCTACGGTTACGGTTACGGTTACAATGGCAACACTAATTATAATTACAACAGCAACGTTGATTCGTCTAATTCAGGTACAATAGTATATATGAGATCCCCACAACAAGTTGGAATGGGGATGGGGATGGTGCAATGGCAGCAAGGTGCAACTACTGCTGGGGTTATGGAGCCAATGGTGTTTGAGTCGGTGCCGGTGGTCCAAGGGAAGGCCTCTGCTAAGAGATTGAGGCTCTTCGGCGTTAACATGGATTGCCCCATTTCTGATTCTCAAGAATGTGAAAGAGTGTCCACATCCACGGCTGGACCTTCTCCTCCTCCTCCTCATGCTACTATGGGCGCAGCAGCATTGCAGCCTTCTCAACCTTCTCATCATCAACTTCAATTAAGGCTCTACAACGGCATGCCTTTGCATTCCTCCTCGCAGTTCCTTCAGAAAGGGAAGTCATCCATGTCCTTAGATTTGGATATTTGATTTCTTTTGGCTCCAATTCATGTTAGGCGCTCGCGCATTATCAACAACTGCAAGCATGAAGAAGAAAAAGAAGAAAATTCACATATAGCAGCCCAGACAGCTAATTGATCGCCTCGCCCTTCTTTTAATTTAATTATTATTATTTTTTCTTTAATCTTCATTGCTTTTTTGCACACACCAACAGTACCCACAATTAAATTCAAATGCTGCTTCACGGAAGTGATTAGTTGATGGATAGGGATCAGAAAAGGAATTAAAGTGATTACTTAATTACACAAGTACACATCTCAGCAAAGTTGGGGGTTGAAGGTTTTCCACAGAGCTAGCTAGCCGCTACCATTTGAACTGAATTTCCTTTTTGTTTTTGTTTTTGTTTTTTCTATCTTTCAACTTCTGTATAAATATTTATGTATAATACATTGAGAAAAAGATTTAAAGAGAATAGATGGATAGCCAATTATATCACACATTGTTGGCTCACTGATTTTAGTTTGTATGTAGATAGATAACAGCTTTTTATGCTCATCAGTCTTTTTTTTTTCTTTCTTTCCACAACAACACAGCCTTTCCTGACTCCTGAGTTACTGATCACAGTGTCTTAGCAACTTCGTGAAATTTGAAGTTTTATCTTTTTCTCTCTCTTTTGTTTGGCTTTTAACTTTGGTAGGTTGTTGTTCTTGTCGCTGCTTCGTTGGGCAGGCCAACCAGTTTTTGCAGAGATTGCTGCAGGGCTTTTAAAGGTAGCATTTTTCCTTTTCCTTTTTTTTTTTCTTCTTCAATTCTTGCTTCCTGATTTGTATGTTTACTTCCTTTTCTTATTCTTACTGTTTTCTCCCACAAGTCCTCATCAAAGGAAGGCCTAAGCAACTAGCTAACATATTTGCGATTTTCTTCTTTGTTCATGCACATATCTTCCTAATTGCTTCTTGCTTTCATTTCTCCATTGTCACCCACCTTGATTACACAGACTGGTCCCCGTATGTATGTATATATGTCTGTATATATATATGCACTCATCATCAAATAAATTGAACAAGGTAATAATGCATATATGTTTTCTATTATTTAAATTTGAGTTTTCAGTTCTTCCTGCTGGAATCATCACCATATTATTAATCAGATTCCATTATTCATGTCATTGATTTGCATTTCGATAATCTTTCCTTAGCTCCGACGACTATATGTGTGACAAGACAATATCGAGCTCAAGGCACTAAAGTTATTACCAGTTTTTCATAAGCTCTCAATTGCATGTCTCAATCTTTGTAAACTTCTCTAAATTCCTCATCTTTTTTGTTATTGCTTTACTGACAACCCCCATAATTAAGAGGAATTTTATAATGATCTTAACCTTTGATGAGTTGGAAGGGTATTCAAATTTCTAATTATAATTATTATCATCATCAAATTAACCGAATAAGATAAGAATTAATTCATATGTTTTTTATCAAGTAATTTTGACTTTACAAGGTTAATAGACTTACAATAATTATAACCTCTTTACCTATTAAAGTATGTGTTTAACACCTTTTTCTATTTCGTTCATGTGATTAAACCAATCGGTGATGGATTTACCACATTGCTGATCTTCTGGACAGTATTTAGATTTACTTAGCTAACTTGTAACGATCTTCTGTGTGCATGTTGCAGTATTTGTAAAGTGATTAGTACGAGTTAACAATAATGTTGTCATCATAACTATTTAATGCTCGCTGAAATGTGTCATTCTTCAGAGGCCTGGAGGGAGTTTCATCAGTATTTAATCAAGAAATTGCTTGGAATTAATTATGTATGAACATAATTGTACGTAGTATTGAAACCAGATGGGAATTGAGTACCTATGATCAATATATATATATGTATATAGATCGATCATGTTGAAACCTCTATTAGCCTGGTCACATAGTAAAAAATTTGAATAAAGTGAATTATATTTTCCTTTTAAGACGATGAAGTGCTCTAGCTAGCCCTTTGCCAATTAGATTTCTCCTGTTTAATTAGGATCTACCCGCTTGACAGAGAAATCTATTTCTAGTTTTGGGCTTGAAATCTAAATTTATGTACATTTGTCATTTGTGAAAGTATAGAAAAGGACTAATTAAATTATAATACTGTCACTTTTCCTCTATACTAACTCCTATATATAATCATTATGAGAATTTTAAGGATCTCGTTAGGTGTTTTTCCTGTTATATCTCTAACTAGCTTGAAACTAAACCTAAGATTCATTACTTTAATCGTTTCAGATTATTTGAAATCTTTAATTCTGCATCTGAATACTTATATAGCATGCATGTTTACTTTTCTATGTTAGAGCAAGAAGCTGAAGAAAAGATAAAATTATATATATATATATATATATTTCCTTAAATGTACATTTCTTGATATCTAAACTTGTTACAAATAAGGAATCTTATGATTAATACCAATAAACATTAATGTCAGTGTTTATTACAAGATTTCTCTCCAACTATTATTTTTTTGGAAGGACTTCTTGTGGATATAGAAAGGCGTATCCTTAATGAGTTAGTTAGAGATGGTATTGATTGAAAAGTACTTGACATAATACATTAATTTATGTTCTATGTGATGTCGCAAAAAAATTACTATCATTTGGTAAGGACCAATTTAATTAAGCTGCGCATCACCTTAGTCACTTCTTTTTCAATCGCGTTGGTGCCAGAAAGTTAGCTATTGGAGCAGACTATTTGTACAGGGATAGATAGTCACATACGTACCTCATTATTTGATATTGAAATTGCTGTTGATGGTCCTTGCTCAAGTGGCCAGAAGATGTATCCATCGTACTTTTTGGTGAGCTATAAATATGTCTTAATTTCTTATTGTTTCCTCAATTGTTGAATACATGAGGCTTGAATTTTGATTGTATAGTAAGCTTTCTTTCCATTGCTATATATATATGTGTGTGTGTTTGTATGTAAAGATCAACTCATTTGCTAATTGTTGATTACATCATATCCATGCATTTGCTTTTTGCTGTATTTTCGTTTTTCTGGAGAAACAATTTCTTTAGCTTATTATTTGCACTTGATCTGAATTATGCTGTGAGTTTCCTGATTTTGAGTGATGTAAATAATGTGTGTGTATTTATACACACACTTTGTAATTAATCTGCTTTCAGTAGCATAAACACTACAGGAATGGATAAAAAGAAACATCTCTTAATTAAGGGATGTCTAAATGTAGTCATGGTTATATATTAATTTTCTTTTTATGCAAAGAGGGATTGTACTGTGCGAGCTAGGTTGGGTATGAAACTTATCATCTCTCCAACTATTCTAATTCTACCAACTTTCAGAATCTTCTGATTTATTATTATATTATTGGTAAATGTTATTTTTAAAATTGAAAATTTTCAAAAATAAAATTTAACAAATTAAGCAATGTGAAATCATGTAATATGAAAAACTGGTAGAATAAATAACAATTTCCTAAAGTTATATTTGAATAAAGACCAATACTCAGTTATGTTGCTAGCAAATTGCAAATACATACATACATGCATACGTTAATTAAGTACATAAAATCTCATTTTTACGATATCATTTAGCATAACTCCTTGTTAAATGAAATGTGTAAATTCCATGGAAAATAAGCGGTGTTGCTTTGTAGCAGTTGGCATTATGAATGACTTGCAGTAGTCATTTTGATTGATAAGGTTTTTGGTTTGGTGGTGAATAATTAAGGATTAGTGGTGTCAATGAGTTGCAGAGCTGAGAGTACAGAATTTATGATATATGGTCATCAAAGTCAGGTAACTAAAAGTTAAGCTAGTTAAAATGAATCAATGTGTATGTGATCACCTTTTAAGGAAATGGAATAATATTCAATCAAACTAGCTATTGTTAAGGGACGTCATTTGCTTGTTGAATTCAGGATCTAAGTATCAGCAATAATAAGCACATACATGTTGTTGGCATGTGCTAAGATGCGTTCCTCAACCAAGCATGCATGCAATTATATACTGATTGAAATTGAGAAGAGAACTTGCAATGCAATCATATCTCCTTCAATTTTCTAAACCCAACTAACTAATTAATTGGAAGCAAGCTGTAACATATCCTTATGTTTTTAGCTGATATGGGTGATCAATCCATATCAGTTTTTGGTAAAAAGTCTTAGAGAGAGAAACTCAATTATTGATGCATCTCAAGAGCCAACATATATATATAATTAAGTTGGGCAATCAAAAATACATATCCTAGCTCCAATCTAAAAGGACAACACCTAATTAATTAGTTATGGATATATATCAAACGTGTCTAAATAAAGGAATTAGAGGCAGTAATGGAAATCTTAGACTTTCTGCCTGATTTGGGCGAAAATGGGAATAGATAGAAACAAGGGAAGATATATATATATGTGTGTGTGAAAAGTTGGAAAGAAAATTTGATCATGTGGACAGAGAGGAATTAGAGCAGTAGAGTATGAACAGCTAAACAGGTATCAATAAAATAGAAAAAGTATGAATCAAGAAGCAATTGGAATCAATATGTCAGGAATGGAGTTGGAAGCGTGTCCTTTTTTCACTATCATATATATGCTTACTAGTTAGCTAGTATGTTGTTAGCTTTGTCATCCTTTAGAGGGACAAAGCACTGCATACGAAATGTGGCTTCGAAAGTAAGAGGCGCCGTCCAACCCTCATGAATATTGATTATATATTTATTACACATATATACGTATTTATATGTGATGATGATGAACTGTGAATATATGAATATAGGTAGAAAGGTATGGCAGTGGGAATTCATTATCCATTCAGAAAGAAAGGGACCCATGAAAGGAAAATGCTTCGGAATAATATAGAATGCTAGTGGGCTGACGAAGAAGAGACAGCCCTAACGAAATGTAATGCCACATTATATATATATATTGTAGTTGATGAATTTAGAAACTGCACTCTGATACCTAACTGCATTTTCTCAGCCCCTTTATACGTTCTACATTGATAATATATATGATGAACTGTGATCAGATGACGTAACCTAACTTTAAAGCCAAGTCATGAAGTGGGATGATGTGATGTGATGGTTAATGTCCAAGAGAGACCACCCCATCAGCAGTACTACATATACACGTTTACCATATAAATATATAATCTCAGAGAGACCACCCCATCAGCAGTACTACATATACATAAATAGAGAGAGAGCAAAGCTAATTATGTAACTAGTCTATATACATATATGCTTGGTCTGTTTGTTTAATATGTATGTGTAGGTAGTGATGGGATGGCAGAAGGAGTAAGTTTGGCTTCTTCCAAAGTGGAACAACCAAAGAAACAACTCATCTCACCACTCTCCACCAAATATAGCATTCTATATGTATTTTAAAAAAAAAAAACAAAACAAATTGAAAGTAGGTAGCTAGTTAGCTAGGTAGTGCCTAGTGCAAGGATAAGGATTAATAAATTAACAAGGAATAGAAGCGATTAAAGAAAGACCAAGTAATTAATGTAATGAAATGAAAATTAATAAAATGCCCACCAATAGCAATACGAGTTGAACTGAAGGGGAATCATCAATAAATAAAGAACCAAATTAACCAGCAGTGCCGATGATAAACCAAGCGAGAGAGAAATTAAAAGGGGTCCCCATTCTACTTTTCTTCTCTATATATATAGGCGTCGTAAAGTAATGATCGAATGACGACAACCATAAAAAGAGATTTATTAAAACTAGTTTTATTTTCTTTCTGATAAATATGAATATGCATATGATTATTATGATGATATATATGTATATATGTTTTGTCGTTGGTGCTAATGGTTTTGCAGCAGTTGAGGCCTGAGGTAGAGGAAGCGTGCAGTCTACTCCCACTCCCTAGAATTGCATGGACCACGTACGTACATTTCTTTCTTCTTTTTTTTTTTTTTAGCATGTCGAAGTGGTTAATTCTGTACCAAAGAAGAGAGCAATGAGACAGAAGTTTGAACCTCTCAATATCTGTACCTTTTACTATTTGAACTACTCATCCAAACTTTTTTGTTTTTTCTTATCTTACATTTGCATGCATATATATATATATATATATATGAGATGGGATGGTTTTTGATCGAAGGTCATCAAAGAAAAATTTAATTTAAATATAATATATTATATTATTCATGTGGGAGGGAAAAGGGTAAAGAATATAAATAGTAGTATTAGCAGCTAATCTATAGGATTCAAAAAAAGGAGAAGAAGAAAGAAAAAGCTGGTAGACCACAGTATTAACTCAATAATAAGTATATATATATATATAAAGAAGACACATGGTGATGCAGGGACAGGAGCATTGAAGAGTGACAGTGGAAAAGAAGAGCAGCTGATCCCAAAAAAATTTTAGAAAACTGAAAAGTGAAATATTGGAGGAGGCTGATAGCAACAGCTCATAAAAAGGAAGGTGGTAACCCAGCCATCCATCCGCCACAGCAGCCACCCCTATATATGTATATAGAGAAAGAGGCCATCGATGCCTTATTCTTTTCTATTGTATCATTAATTAATATTAATTATGACAAATTAAGGAATTTAGTTAATTAAGCTAGTTATTAAAATTTTAAGAGTGAGATGAGTAAGCCAGCTATATATATATATATAGAGAGAGAGAGAGAGAGTGGTGGGAGTGTGGGGCTGCAGCCTGCCATTTTCTTTTTTCTTTTTTGGTTGTTATGAGAAAAATGTCTGATCACCTGGGGCTGGGGGTGGGGGAGATACATTGGAGGGTAGGGTTAGGGTTAGCTCTCCCTCATTCAATGCCGGATGCCCCCTGCACACACACTGTATTTACATATATAGATAGATGGCAATTCTACTTCTATATATATATATTCTATGGTTACATTTATCTATATATAATATGTGGAGTGGAGTTCCCCATTCCCCTCTGACACTTCCTTCTTTTTTTTTCTTTTTTTCTTTCTTTGTTTCTTTCGCTCTTTATATATGTCTTTTTGTCTTCACTCTTTTTCTCTTTTCTATTTCATCATCTAATCCTTTTCATTCTTTTTTTTTTTTCATTTATTCTCAGTCTATATGAAATATAATATTGCATAGTCACCAGATGAATAGTTTGGATTGTTGTGAAAATTTGATTGATTAAACAACTTCATCATGTGAACCATATGGAAGGAGACTAATTATTTTATTTTTTAAACTACTTTCTGCGCTTGCCTAAGTGACAATCTTTCTTTTTCTATAACCATAATTATTTATATATATAGATATACCATCTTATCTTTTTGCATATCTATATATATTCAATTAGTATAGAAAGCAACTAGCAAATATTGTATTGTATTTGTATACCAGAAAATAAGATAGAAACTTTGTAAATGCAAATTAGGAGCAGATGAAATTGCAAATACTGGAAGTAAATGGTATTAGAGGTCCCCACTAGATTAATATGAGTAGTCACAGTTTGTCCTTGTGGATGAGTGGCTTCATGGGCTGTCTCTGTACTTCCAACTGGGCATTTAAAACATCACCCTGAAAGCGTTTCATATGTGGTACCACTCTACAGTAAATGAGAGAGATAAATGGCCTTCCTTCCTTCCTCCTACCATTCCCATTTCACTCAAAACTCAACTTTTCTTCTTTTGCCTTTTTGGTTTTTACAAACATTGAACCAAATAATGACTTGTTATCAGACAGCAATTACCAATTCAGCTTTTACTTCATAGTTGTGTTGTGTTGTGTGTTTGCCAATTTGCCATCGTCGACTTACAAAAAACTACGAGCCTTGACAGATAGAAGGAACAGAGAGACACAGCCCATGAAACAAAAATGATAGAGGAGGAAAAGCATTCCAAAGGCCCGAGGGCTGCCGCTAATTCAAATCCTAAATGCCCATATCCGCTTTGAAGCTCAAGAAAAGATGACATTTTTTTCATAAAAGAAAAAAAAAAATTCAAGAAAAGACCGACAGACAGTTGTGTTGAGCATAAAAATCTCAATTTCTTAACTAAATGTATATTAGAAAAAAAAAAAAAAATCATATTTCCAAAAGTACATTTGTGCCTTCACTCCAAAAACCGTTCATTTAAAAGGAAATTGAGATCAAGAAAGTGTAAGGTCTAATACACAACACAAACCCCTCGAGGGTGATTTCAGTAACAAGACTAATCACCCTAGCATGTACAGGAAAATCAAACTACCAACACCTACTACATCCATGAAATTTTGAAGCTTTTTCTGGATCTGTCTTCACCTCATCCAAACAGTTGCCCCCTTCGATTCTAAATCCCTAAAAACTTAGCCCCAACTACCAAAACCTAGCCTACAAGGAAGTTCCGTTTAATATTATCATTCTGTGTCCCGATGCAGACAAAAAATAACATCTCTACATCAAGTCTGCAGCAGCCTCCCTAACTGCTGATGCCAAGATTTAACATATAGTGGCGAATTCTCAGGGTAATTTACATAGTAAACCATATCATTAGATATTGCAATCTATCTACCTCAGTTTTCAAACTCAAAACACAGCTTTTAGGCTTCAAGGGAACGCTTCGCTGCTTCAGCCTCAAGCCATACACTCTTGTACAACAAAACTCGAGGGTTCACATCTTTGATTGCATGATCTCTCATCATATCCTTCTCAATAACCTGTGTCTAGCACAGAGAACATAAAGGTTTTATTTGTATAAAACTTGTACAAATAAATGTCAGCACCACAATGGTAATACTACCTGAGAGATGCATTCCTCTTTTCTGGTTCCTCCATCCTTGCTTGTAGAAAAATAACCCTGGACTCTCTCATTGGAACTAGTACAATAACTCTTTTGCTTATTAAGCCCATTCTCATTTCCAAGATTATCCAACACTATCGTAGCATTTGTCCTTGCTGCTTGAAGGTCCATAATTGAGCACTGATTAAAAAAAAAAATCATTCTGGATTTCAGTATCCAGTCTCAAACAATGTCTTGCCATGTACAGCACAACAGCACACAACCTCCAGCACAAAGAAAAGAGGAAAAACTCCAGAAACAATTGTGAATATAGTTGTCAACTTCCACTCCAGAATAGCTTCCACTGATAGTAATGTACAATGGTTTTTAAATTACAAAGAGGCAACAGGTTGTATTCACATTTTTATGTTGTAGTTCCATAAATCATTGTCTTTTGTTGGAAGAAAGAATCAACTGGACCAATATCAGGCATGAGAAATGCAGGTACAAAAACAATATGGTTTTCTCTTAAGTCAAAACAATGACCTTATGAAATATTACTGGTAAGACAAATCATGCCACCATGAACCAAAAAAAAAAAAAAAAAAAAAGAAGAGGAAGAAGAAGCAACCAAGGATAGATCTAGGAGATTCATGGAAAATCAGAGACAACCTTGCTAATTCTAAATTTAGGGACATTCACACTCATTAAGCATAAAAAATCATTAGCATGCATGGAATGCTTATGAAAAGTTACAAAGTGAAAATTCTTCCTTCTCTTCAAATCAGATCCACTATGTGCAGAACAATACCAAAATATCATACCTTGCAGAGATCAGCTGAATTCTTGTGACAGTATGAAGTGCATGAACAACATGATTGACGCGTCAGAGTTCTTGTCCCAGTCCTATTTCTGATACAAACAGTAAGATTATTGATGATACGCTTAAGTATATCATGCTCATGCTCATCCAAAAAATTTAAATTTGAACAGTTTTCCCTAAGCAATTCTGACAGTTCATTCATTGTGATAACCAATTTTTGAATATCTAATGTTGGAGGCCTAGAGAAAGATCTAGTTGTACCCCCATGTACTTCGGCAAAATCAGAAGGAACACCAACTCTACGGGACGAGGAACAAAAGACATTTTTGGTTGCAAATGAAATTCTAGTTGAACCATGATGTATAGCATGCCCAGTCCCTCTCATGGAGACTGCTGTATTTGGCCCACACATAAGCTCACCATTAGAATACAAATAGTGTGTAGAGCTACTACTCAAGTCTTTGAGAAGGGAATTTTCCTTATCTCGAAGATAGAAATCACTAGAGCAATGGCTCCAAATAACATTTGTCAACTTTGAAGAAGATGATCCTGCTGTAATAGGAAGTGCTGATCCCTGATCCATGGATGGCAAAGCAACTGCTGAAGATGCAGGCCTAATAAAAAATGAGGAATTGTCTGAATCACATTCATTTCCAGAATGACTAGTGTCTTTTTTATCATCACTAATAAACAAATGGGATGACAGAGAATTCAGACTATTTAATCCTTCTTGTCCACTTTTAAGATGATGTAAATTCAGAGATTCAGGGTCTTCTGATGTTAATTGATTAGCAGCCAGGGTTCCTTTCCAGCATGGTGAATCCAAATCAGAATCCCCTTCTTCAGCACCATGCAGTTTCATAGTCAAATCATGAGGAACACTAGGATGCATGACTTGCAGCTCAGTGTTTGACATGGTAGAGGAATCCACAATCTCATTAGTTAAAGGTTCGTCAGTCTTCTCACCCCGGCCTTTTTCTATCAGGATTTGATGCACAACTTCTGAATCCATGGTATTCAATGGGGTGCAAGGCTCTTTCATTATGATCGGGTTGCAACTAAAAGGTTTATCATTGCTGAGTGCACCATACTTATTAGAATCCAGATTCTGATACAAAAGAAGATCATGAGGTAAATCACCTGTACTGATGCCAGATTGACCAGAGACTAGAACTGGAGAAGAATGACTTTCTGATACACAGGAAACTTTTACTTTTGTTGCATAAGAATTAAGCGGTTCTGAGAAGTTTTTCTTGGTGTTTGAATCACTAACACTACAAGTCATTGAGTGTAATAACCCACATTGAGGGTCACCATACTTTGTAGTGGAGCACAAGTCTGCTGTGGTTGGAAAAGAGACATATGACTCGATCTGCTTGGTATCTCTGGATTCATTTTCTGTCTCTGCGATGGCAATGTATTTTCCATGGAAACTATCAGATCTTTCACTAAATGGCTTCAAAACTTCAGCAGGAGCCTTGACTGCAGAGAAATATTATAAAACATATAAATAAGGCTTATACTCTAATTATTTTTGTTTTTGCAGTTGCTATAATTCAGTATTAATATGAGGTGATAAATCACTTTTTTTTTTCTTATAATTTAACAAGTTAACATGGAAATGTCATTGAAGACACTTATTTTCTATATTCTGCTGCTACACTTAGTCTTCTGATTCATGAGTCAGGTCCCTGACAGTGGGTGAAACAATCCTGAGTTCAAGCCGTTATGTTCTAATGAGAACAATCATTTTTTTTTTACTTCATTGCATGAGATACCTATAAAAAGTTGATACAAGAAAAGAGGCCTTTGATTCTTTCCTAAACACCACCAAAGCCTCATTAACCACAGATATCTAAACTCCAGGAGCTCCATTAATTCAAATTGCTAACCTTAAAGCTAGAAATTGCACAAAGACCAAATGGAGGCAACTGTCACATTTTTTACAGCTTCATGTGCTTTTGGGCAAAAAGTATTTCGATTTATTATTCTGTCCAAATTATTAAGCCATTTTAGGAACAATGCACATGGAAACAGCTGATTAAGCCATCAACATTCAACATAACACGAGTGAAGCATATATATGAATGCAAATTCAAGGTTTTCGGTAACTTGAAGTCTTAGAATTCACTAAGAAGAAGTGTTTCAATTTTTGGTAGTAAAGCTGGAGGGCAAAGAAAAGACTATAAAATTTACTTTCAACACAACTACAGAACTAATGAGAAAGGGATTAATTATGCTCGCGGGTTGAGGCTCTGTGCATAAATTGAGTCAAAGTGAAAGGAGCCCACTCCACCGGACATTTCCCAATTTTGTTCTAATATGAAGACGCAGAGATGAGATAAGAAGATAGATGACAGAATAGTAATAGACTGAATACCTTGATCAAAAGAGTTATTATAAGACGTAGAAAAGGCCCCATCTTTGTCCTTGCAGCGGCTGGGAACAGTGGTCTCCTGGTAGTGAAGTGGAAGAAGAGGGGTCTTTACCGGCAGAGGCAGAGACAGAGCACCAAAGTCTGAGAGCGAATGAAAAGACGGAGATGGGAATTGAGGAGGATGAAAAGAATTAGGAGCAGCAGGTAAAGAATCACTTCTTCCCAAATTGAGATGGGAAAAGGATGGGGAGGAAGAAGAAGAAGAGTTTATAATATGAAAAGGTGAATGAGAACCGGGGCGATTTAAGATGAAAGGGCGAGCCAACGGTGACAAACGAGAGGAAGAGCCCGGTCGCTTGTGATTAGTGTCGCAACTGTTCATCTTCAAGGAATTGAATGATTATGGATAAAGGAACAGCCTTTTAATTCAACTCAATTCTCAAACCCACAACGCAAAGAGAACCTAACAGAGGGAGGAGATGATCAACAACTACCGTGTTATTATAGTTTTGACTAATATAGAAGTGGGTTGCCTTTCCCTTCTCCTTCTTCTTCTTCCTAGTAAATTTCTGAGACAGCGATGTCTCCAAGCTTTGCTTCTCTTGGAATTATAGTTTGACCCTTTTCATTTCCTTCTCCACTAAATTGACAGAAATTAAAAAAAAAAAAAAAAGAACAATTTTTATTATTATTATTTATTCAAAATGCCTCGCAACTGTAGCTTCTAACATCTTTTAAAATTATTTTGATTTATCCATTCAATACATTTTTTTAAAGGTTGTGCTTGTTTGGTACAATAGCATTTTTAAAGGCCAGCATATAATATAAGAAGTATTAGACTGTTCTGACCAAAAAAAAAAAAAAAAAGTATTAGACTGTTCCTCTCAAAAACACTAATATTCTAATCATTTCATTTCATTTGAGAAAAAAATTCATTAAAAAAAGGTAAATCAATACCTTTTAAATCTCAAATTTTGGGATTCGATCTATATGCCCACTCAAATTAATTATGTAATCTTAGTTAATTCAAATTAATTATATCACAATCACAGGACTGGTTATACATGATTTTTCTTGGTTTAATTATTATAAACTACTTGATTTTGATATAATTAAGCAAATGAAAAGTAACTCTTATATCATCATATTGTATGAATTGTACACTTGCATGATCAAGGTACAAATATATATACAATGAAAGATGTGATTATTGCTTTCCAGAAGAGACATGGTCATTTAATTATTAAATATCAGGATAAGTATTATTCAGTGTGTAACTCATGCATGCACTCCCTGAGCCTTGTTTTGTTGATAATTAGATTAATGTTATGGTGTTTGAAAGTGTGGTCGATCAGAATTGAAATGGTTGATTCTCTTCTCATCATTTAATTTGCTTAATTATATTAATTGCACGTGTGTTATAGGACCGATGATTAAGGAATTAATATTTTAGTCATAAAAGTAAAACAACTATTCCATTCATGATCAACACATATCTTACAGCAAGCATGGATTATATACACAAGAAAAGAAGCAGATATATATAGTTGAACGTAGGTAGGTAGATGACTACATGAGACAGCAGGCATTAACGTTGTCGTCATTGAACATGTTACTGACTTTGTCGTCTCCACGGTGAGTGACAGGGATATTCCCGTGCCTATCTCCCACATTGTAACCATGCTTGTAGTAGTTGTAGCTCTCTCTGAATTCATTAGTTGTATCTTTGAAATAGTTATTTGCAGATGTGAAGTATAAGGGTATCTCAGGATAGGGCCAGAATTCTGCCCTCTTTCCAGCTCTCCTCACTGCCTTGAGCACTTTATTTCTGTCCACATACCCCACCACTCTCACCCTTTCCATGTTTAAATCAACCTCCACTGAATCCACCCCTGTTTCATTTCATTTCATTTCCTTAATGATCAGATGGATTGATATTCATGTTAATTAATCTGTACATAAATTAAATTAAACTAGCTGACCTATATACATATACATATCTTACCTTTAAGCTTGTGAATGGCATTTTTCACAACTCTCTCGCACCCAGCGCAACACATCCTGACTTTGAGCTCCACAGTCTGCAGACCGAGAAAACACAAACACGGTTTCATTAATTGATTTATTAATTAGGGGAGATTCTGATTTCAGAAAAAGTTTTTTTATTTTAATACCTTTTAGCTTATTCCTAACTATACCACTTTGTTTGGTTCCTTCCTTTTGCATGCCTTTTACTTTTACATATGAATTAATCCTCTGTGCTTTTAGCTAAGCATTTATGATTAAATATAAAGGGAAACTGAAGGAGTTAACAGGGAGAATTAAAGAAGTTAAAGATTTCAGGATTCTTACTTATTTGCAGTACTAGACATCTTCTTCCATTTTCCAAAAATAAAAAACAATGACAACACGCAATTGCAAGAAACATGTATATGTGTGTGCTAAATTTGTCAGTTGATCGATATGGCCTGGGTTATTTTTTTTCTAACAATTAATTAATGATTTCATACCATTGAAAAACACATGCAGATTTATTGATGGAGCATCCAATATTTTTTTTGTTCACGGTTTGCCAACACAAACGATTATGTATATTTATGTTCACATATATATCCCCTGTGTAATGTTTTGACCATATATCTTCTCATCAGTCAACATGATTATCAATATTTTTGTATAACTTCATGCAACCAAGACCAACACGAATACATATACACATTTTTTTATCCTTTTGGCTAATTGGTTGATGGCAAGTTGAAACCACAACTATACATATAGTTGTGGTTTCAACTTGCCATGGCTATATATATATATATTATCAAAGGATGAAAATTAATTCATGCGAGAAGAAAATGGACATATAGGTGCCTGATTAATTAATAAATGGATCAGATAAATAAAGGAAAAAAAAGAAAGAAAAGAAACAGAGGGGGGGTTGAAAGCGAAACCTGCAAAGAAAGTGGTCGGCCTCTTGGCATGTTGTATTTGAGGTCGTCCTGAAACTGAAAGTGAAAGTAGGCGATGGCAGATATGATAGACTTAAACGCTCTTTCTAAGATAGTAGCCATGCCAGTTTTATGTTCCCCTTAATATATAATACAAGCGAAGCGAGTTACTTAAAAGGAAAGACAAGTCCACACCAGCCCCGAAGATATTCCCCTGCAAGCAGTATTAATGTTATTGTTGTTTGTGTTGTGTTGTGTGGCATCTCTTTGCTTCCATCCAAGGTTCTATTCCATTTCATATATAACAATATTCCAATTTGTTGTCCCAATTCTATTCCAAACAAACCAACAGCGGTAGTTTACTTGTGCTTAAATTAACTCACTGCTGCACATCTATTAATTAGTTAATGCTTGAGATGTGGGTCAAGCTCACATATGGCTGCTGACACCACGTACGAGCCGTGGGAATTCATTCCCTCGTGGCCATACATTACATTATTACAGCCTACCTAGCTTAAAAGAACCAAAAGACAGATATAAGTAAGTATAGGTTTCGATGCAAAGTTAACACAATATATTCTTTAAGATCTTCCTTTTCCTATTATCTTTGAAAATTGGACATTAAACAACAGGCACCACGCATTATCTATATTATCCACGGGGCCTTACAAACTATTTCCTTTTCATTTCTTTTAGTTCATTTTGTTTAGTTAAGTTACTTATGGTGGAATGATATAGTGCTAAATATTGAGATTGGTGATTTCACACTTGATTTTAATTAAAAAAAAAAACATATATGTTATATTTGTTAAAAATTAAAATCATTTAAAATAGGTTTTTGGTAAATTGGGAGGTTATATGATCACCTAGCATCGACAACAGGGAGCAGCTTTCCACTTTTAAATCGATGATGGCAGTAATCGATGAAAGTTACCACTTGACTACTCTCTCGCTGGTTTTAAAATAGAATATTAATTATTCGTGATGGAACAAAAAGTAGAATGTATATATATGGCTTCCACGTCAAAATTGTTGATTTTATAAGGGAAGAGACATTTGTTTAATGCTAAAGAAGGAAAAAGTTGTAGCTGCGACTGAATGAACAACAAGGTTTATTTTCAAAAGAAAAACAGCATAAATATTGGATGGAATGTTATATATGTGTTGGTTATGCAAATAATTTATTTAAATTAGCCACATGATATTGATATCTTGTCATGATTTACATGATATTATACAATAAGAATCAAATAATAATCCATCCACTTGCAATGTGTTTCATGACACAAAAATAATAAAAATAAAAATTAAAGAGATTCGTATTCGAAATTATCCTCTTCTTTTGAAGGGTTTATATATAGTCCATATACATATCATACCCTATTAATAGTATTATTCCTTTAATTAAATTGTTTTTTTTTTTGGAATACTTTAATTAAATTGTTGGTTGTTACGACTTACGATATCATTTGTGATATATATATATATATAACCAAAATGTAAAGATATATGATTTTGTGAGACAGAGAGTAGGGCTGAGTATAAAAAAGAAAAAATATTACATTGACTATATATATATATATATATATATATATATATATATATATATATATATATATAACGTAAAGATATATGATTTTGTGAGACAGAGAGTAAAAAGGGAAAAAAAATACTAAATTGAATTGAAATATATATATATATATATATATATATTAAAACTATATTAGATTGAATAATTTTAATTTTGAGTCAAATTATATAACTAATTTGGTACGATATTAATTAGATTTTTATAAAAAAATTGAACCGGGAATTATATCCAATAAAAAATCGAACTGAGAATTGTATCCAATCATATTGAAATCCTACCAAATAAAAAAAAACTGAATATAGTATCAACTATTAACATAATTGTAGACACTCTCGGTTTGATCGGCCCTCAACGAAAACCCGATGATGAGCTAGAACGAATTCTAAATGCAAGAGAGACCCGAAATCTTCTTCAGAATGGACTCGACAGCCCAAAATATCAAATCTAAGCTTAAAACATCTAGCTGTGCCCAAAACACTGAAAACCAAGCCAAAAAGCCCACTCTGAAACAAATATAGTTGTCAAGGTTAATGAGGCGACGCCTCTTCATAGCCGACATGTGCAGCATTAAATGCTATTTTTGACAGCATTACACATGGGGTGGGCTCACAAACATACACCTGGAGATTTTAGGATGTGAAAATAGGACTTTTGGGGCAGGAAAGGCTGGAAAAAGGAGAGGCAATGATGAAAAAAATAAGAGGTGGATGTTTAGCCTTGGTTTTGGGGAATTGGAAAAGGCAAAGGTTAGAAGCTTAAAAAAGGAGAGGTGGCTGATATTTTGGAGGTGGTTGGCTGTTCTGAAGAGAGGACTGAGCTTTGGGAGTTTTGGCCATTTTTCAAATAAAAAAGAAGAGAAACAGAGGGAGAAGAAGGAGAAAAAACGTTCTTGAGAAAAGAAAGAAGAAAACAAGAGAAAAAAGAGCAAAAAAGGGAAGCAGAAGTAGAGTTTTGGGTGGAAGGATTCATTTTCTTGAAGAAGAGGAAGGTTTTTTCTTACATTCAAGACATCCAAACCATCAAACCAACTCCAAGGGCTGAGTTAGGAGCTTCAACTTTGCTTCAATCAGTGAGAACTCTCATTTTTAAGCTATAAACTCTTTATTTCCTTCAAAGTCTTCAATTTTTAGTTTTCTTGATTGATATTTTGTTTAATGTCTATTTAGAGCTACATGTGAAGCATGATTGCATGAAATATTGAGTGTTAATTACATATTTTGTGTATTTGCGTCGAGTTTTATTCATTTGGACTCGTTTTGAAGATTGCTTAAGTTTTAAGAATATGTGATTTGTTATGTTCTGTTGAAGTGGCGACGCCCCTATGATAGTGATGCGGTGATTCTAGATCGCCCCTGGTTATGAGGCGACGCCTCTTCGAAGAGGCGATCGCCTCCCAACCAGAGTCTTGCATTAATCTGCTTTGTTTTCTGTATCCTTTTGGTTTATTTTCAGTATCTGATACATATATGCTGCGTTATATCTTCAATATGGCATGTGATTGCTATGATATTTAAGTTTGTTCAAGTAGTTAATCCATGTTTCGGTGAATATTCATGCCTATTTTATGCAAATTTAATTTAATTTCTTTTGTAAATAAAAATTGTTTATTTCAAGATGAAACTAACCGCTATTTGTTGTATGTTTTTGGTGATTTTTAATCACTATGTAATTAGTGAATTAATTAGTTCTTGAGAGATTTCATTTGAATTTGTTATTGTGTTAATTGTACAAATTATTGTAATCCCTAATCCCTATCCCATTTATTTGGAATGAATGATCGTAAATTCATTACCATTGTTTGTAATAAGTGTTGAGATAATAAGTATGCAAACAGGACTAATGTGCAAACTCGAACTAAAATGTAAAATTGGAAATGATTGCAATTCACCCAATAATAAGGAAATAATTTAATAATTCAAGGTAATAAAATACAAAACACACACGGAGGCCAACTGAAAGGTTAGGTGGGCATTCCAAAAGCCCATATCCAGTTTCCGAATCCGATCTCTGATGACGGCTTCTGGGAACCTCCGCGGAATCCAGTTGCTGTAGAGTGTGTCCTGGCTTTTATTCGGATGGCTACTTCATCTCCAATTTGGGCCTTAAGCCCATTTTGTATTTCCTAGTGGGCCCTAAGCCCACACAGTGCCGTGGTCGCCAAACACTTGGGCGAGCGCTAAACCCTGCTGCCTACAATAATAAATAGTGCAAAAATATCAATAATATGTTAATGAACTTAACTATATGTTTTTCATTATATTACCAACCAATATATATTAAGTAACATATGTATAATAATACCAGTAAACAACCACGTGTTTCACACGTGAAAAAAAAATTTATTTGACTCATGATATTTAGTAAATAAAAAATTAAACATATTATTATTATTATTAAATAAATTTTTTTAAAAATAATAAAAATATTATTTATTTATATAACAATTTAATATTAACTTAATATAGTTATAATTCGTTACAATTTTTATAAATCTTTTATTTAAATAATTATATGATATTATATCAATAATTTGTATAATTAATTTTTCTCAACTCTAGAAATATTTTCATATAAAAAAATACTATGGTCATAATTAATCATAAGATAATAAAAAATCATTAGTTATTCGTTAATAAAAAATTTTAAAAATAATAAAAGCTATATTTTTTCTTTATATAACAATTTAAATATTACAACCCCATTAAACTTATAATTAGGAAACATACTTCCAATTATATATATTAGAATTATATTTTAATTAATTTAATTTTTATTAGAGATAAAATATAAGTTAACCTAATTATAATAGAAAATATACTTTCAATTAAATTAGAATTTTTGTTAGAGATAAGATAGAAGTTAACCTAATTAAAATAGGAAACATACTTTTAATTAAATTAGAATTATATAACAATTTAATATTAACTTGATATAGTTATAATTCGTTACAATTTTTATAAATCTTTTATTTAAATAATTATATGATATTATATCAATAATTTGTATAATTAATTTTTCTCAACTCTAGAAATAATTTCATATAAAAAAAATAGAGGAAATTTCAAAAAATGATCTATTTGACCATACTACTTTCTTTTATAGTCCCATCCTTTTTATTTTTTCACAATTGATTTTTGCGTTTTCATTTTTAGCCTTTCTTTCTTTTATCTTTCAAAAATAACTTCATCGGCGTTTTCGGTGTTGCGCACATTTCATTTTCTGTTTTGGCAATGACATCAGTGCTATAGACCTCACTCTCCGTAATTTCTGCTATGTCATTTTCCTCCTCCTTCAATTCAACCAATGCCGCCATCGCAACAGCCGCCTCCGGCGCCACTTCTTTTGTCTCTGTTTTGCGATTTCCGGCAATCGAAGACTGAGTTGCAAAGCAATGGTTCAGGAAGCTGTTGCAGTACAAGGTTCCCCTACTATAAATACTGAGATGTATGTAGTGCTTAGAAAGAGGAAAGTAACCATATTATTTGACTAGCTAGTCTACAAAATGACAGGGGTTAGATGATATAGATTGTACTCGTTTGAAAGATAACTAGCATTTATCATGCTACTAGAAGAGAAAGTATATAGAAAAAAAAATATTCAAACTTACAGAATAATATTGAAAGGATATCATTTTTCTACTTCACTAATCCAATCTTATGAACACATCAAAGCTATTCAATCCAAAAATATTCAAACTTTCAGAGGTAAGTGACACGCCATTGCTACTGCTACCACTAACCTGGCAAGCTAGTCCTTCATCAAATGAAGCTAATCTGCTAATGGAGAGCTAACTGAATATTCACTGTACAGAGCCTTTATATACTCAAAAGCTTCATCAATTAGCTCAGCAGAACCACTACCGAAAATTTGGTAATATATTAAGAACTCAAAGTATCAGAGTATAAGATTTTGATCAAGTCATAAAAATGATTGACAAACCAAGAGGGATGATGCCGAACACATGTTATATGTGTGGCCACCTAATGAGGAGCTCGATTTGCAGCTCTATGGACAAACCGAAACATAAAAGATTTTTTTAGAAAAATAAGAACCTTAAGATCTTTAACAAGAGCTTGAATTTGCCATGGAATGCTAGCTTGGCCTCCATTAATAGCATCGATAGTCAACTTAGAATCTTATTCAAACACCGCTTGCCGGATTCCTTTTTATTTTACGATAACAACAGCAGCTAACAAGGTCTTCATTTCAGCAACCAGAACTAATGAGACCAGTCGTGAGAACCAAAAACCATTAACGATATTACCATGGTGAGCGCGAACTATCACTGCCATAGGCAGAAACAAATCATATTAAAAATTGAAAGACTCTAATGATCAAAATCAAACCACAACATAGTCACAATCAACAAAATGATCTAATATTTTAGAGATCAGACCATGAAATCGAGAATTAAAAGCTATCAGATCTTATCATATTAAATAATCACGAAATCTAAAATTTAAAAGACTCAAAACATGAAATCGAGAATCGAAAGCTAACGGATCACAACAGATCTAACAAAATTAAACATGAAAAAGAGAAGGCAAGAGGAAGAGAGATTCACGATGAAAAGAGAATGGAGAAAATTTCAAATTAGGTTTGGATTTGATTTTCGATTGCAGTGTGAAGAAGTTGGGGATTGGAAAAGTTGTATTTATAGTAGGGGAACCTTGTACTGCAGCAGCTTCCTGAACCATGGCTTTGCAACTCAGTCTCCGATTACCAAAATCGTGAACCAGAGATAAAAGAAGTGGCGCCGAAGGCGGCGGTTGCGGTGGCGGCATTGGTTGAATTGAAGGAGGAGGAAAATGACATAGCAGAAATTACGGAGAGTGAGGTCTATAGCACTGATGTCATTGCCAAAACAGAAAATGAAAATGTGCGTAACACGGAAAACCCCGATGAAATTATTTTTGAAAGATAAAAGAAAAACAGGCTAAAAATGAAAACGCAAAAATCAATTGTGAAAAAATAAAAAGGATGGGACTATAAAAGAAAGTAGTATGGTCAAACAGACCATTTTTTGAAATTTCCTCAAGTATATTTCCTATTTTAATTAGGTTAGCGTCTATTTTATTTCTAATAAAAATTATATTGATCAAAGTATAATTCTAATTTAATTGAAAGTATGTTTGCTATTTTAATTAGGTTAACTTCTATTTTATCTCTAACAAAAAATAAATTAATTAAAATTTTAGTAGTAATTTTGTTAAAAATATATTTTTTTCTATTTTAATTAGGTATACTTATATTTTATCTAATATAAATCAAATTAAATAACATAATTTTATAAGTCTTAAAAAATTAAATTTAATAAGTAAATAAATAAAATCAAAATTAATAAATTTTATAAATTAATTATGAAAAATATCAACTTCGAAAATATTGAAAGATTGTTGTGTTTAAATAGAAAATTTATTACAGTTTTAATAAATCACTATGTTATAAGGTAACACTATGAAGATTGAAAAATTAGATTGACATATAAATAAAACAATACTTTTATTATTTTTAAAAACTTATTGAATTAAAATTTATTAAGTAAATAATTAAAATTAAATTATTTGTAATTTTTATTTATCTTTTATCTATAATCATATTTTAGAAAAATAGAGCATTTAATTTGTTTAAGAGTAGTATTTATGTAAGAGAAATAGTATAATTATCATTTTTAGATATTTTTATAAAATTGAATAAAAAAATTTAAAATTAAATTAATTAATCTTTATCATTTAATTATTAGTCAAAATTTAAAATTACATTAAATTGCTTTTTGAGTGAATAAAAATATTAATATTAAAGATACTGAAAAAAATAAAGTGTCACTATTTAAATAAAAATTTACTAAAATTGTAATAAATTATAAGTTTAGTGAGATTATAATAATTAAATTGTTTTATAAAAAATATAAATTTTTTGTTAAAAAATAACTAATAATTGTTTATTATCTTATAATTAATTATAGCCATAATAATTTTTATATAAAATTAGTTCTAGTGTAGAAAAAATATTAATTATAAAATTGAAAGGGTATCATATAATCATTTTAAAAAAGGATTTATCAAAATTGCAATTAATGTAACTATATTAAGTTAATATCAAATTATTATATAAATAAAACAGTTTTATTATTTTAAAACTTTTATTTAATAATAAGAAGAAGAAGAAGAAGAAGAAGAAGAAGAGGAATAATAATAATAATAATAATAATAATAATATCAAAGTACATGTTTAATAGTTTATTTACTAATACGAATCTAAAATATTTTTTGTTCACGTGCGAAGCACGTGATTATTTACTAGCATATACAAATGTACGAAGATGAAACAAACAAAATTATAAAAAAGTCTTCACTTATTATTATATAAAAATTGAAATTTAGACATTTACTAATAAAAATTAAATTAAATTAATTAAAATATAATTCTAATTTAATTGAAAGTATATTTCATATTCTAATTAGGTTAACTTCTATTTTACCACTAATAAAAATTATATTAATTAAAATGTAGTTATAATTTAATTAACTTATATTTTATCTTTAACAAAAATTAAATTAATTAAAATTTTAGTAGTAATTTTGTTAAAATATATATTTTTTTCTATTTTAATTCGGTGTACTTATATTTTATCTAATATATATCAAATTAAATAACATAATTTTATAAGTCTTACTAAATTAAATTTAATAATTAATTAAAATTAAAATTAATAAATTTTATAAAATAATTAATTATGAAAAATATTTACAAAAAAAATGTCAAAAGATTGTTGTGTTTAAATAGAAAATTCATAAAGAATATAATAAATTACTATATTATAACTCTATCAAGTTTGTATCTTTAACAAAAATTAAATTAATTAAAATTTTAGTAGTAATTTTGTTAAAATATATTTTTTATTTTAATTAAGTCTACTTATATTTTATCTAATATAAATCAAATTAAATAATATAATTTTATAAGTTTTACTAAATTAAATTTAATAAGTAATTAATTAAAATTAAAATTAATAAATTTTATAAAATAATTAATTATGAAAAATATTTATGTAAAAAATAAAGTTGAAAGATTGTTGTGTTTAAATAGAAAATTCATAAAGAATGTAATAAATTACTATATCATAAATCTATTAAGTTTGTAAAATTAGATTATTCTTCAGATAAAAAATATTAAAATAGTTTTGTATAATTATTTAAATAAAAAATTTATTAAAATTTTAATAAATCACTATATTATAATGCAACACTATCAAGATTGAAAAATTAGATTGACATATAAATAAAATAATATTCTTATTATTTTTAAAAACTTATTAAATTAAAGTTTATTAAGTAAATAATTAAAATTAAATTGATTAAAAAATTTTTATTTATCTTGTATCTATAATCATATTTTAAAAAATAGAGCATATAATTAATTTGTTTGAGAATAGTATTTCTATTCTTTTCAACAACAAAAGAATAGTATTTCTGTAAGAAAAATAGTATAATTATTATTTTAGATATTTTTATAAAATTTAATAAAAAATTTAGAATTAAATTAATTAATTTTTATCATTTATTTATTAGTCAAAATAAAAAAAATGCATTAAATTACTTTTTGAGTGAATAAAAGTATTAATATTAAAGATATTGAAGAAATAAAGTGTCACTATTTAAATAAAAAATTTACTAAAGTTGTAATAAATTATTAGTTTAATGAGGTTGTAATATTTAAATTGTTATATGAAGAAAATATATCTTTTTATTATTTTAAAATTTTTTATTAAAAAATAACTAATGATTTTTTATTATCCTATGATAAAATAGAAGTTAATCTAATTAGAATAGAAAATTTACTTTCAATTAAATTAGAATTATATTTTAATTAATTTAATTTAATTTTTATTAGTAAATGACTAAATTATTCAACTTTTATAATAATAAGTGTAAACTTTTTCATAATTTTACTTGTTCCTCCTTCGTGTGCGTGTGTATTAAGCAATGAAAGTTTAAAATTAAATTTTAAAATACTAATAGAAATTAATTAAGTTGACTAATAAATATTTTTTTGACTAACAAATAAAAGTAAAATAAATAATTTTTATACATTCATAGCAATTTTTTGTTAATATAATTTTTAATATTTAATTGTTAAAATTTTCTATTAATAAACTTTATGTATGTATAGGCGGTGGGGTTTAACGTGTGCCCAAGTGTTGGCGACCACGGTATTGTGCAAGCTTAAGGCCTGCTAGGAAATACAAATATGGGCTTGAAGGCCTATTATTGGAGATGGAGTCGCCACCCAGATAAAAACCATGACACACTTACAGCAACTAGATTCCACGGAGGTACTTAGAAGTCGTCTTCAGAGATCGGGTTCGGAAACTGGGTATGAGCTTGGAATACCCACCCAACCTTGCGGTCGGCCTCCATTTATGTTTTATACTTTATTACCTTTAGTTATCAAATTATTCCCTTATTAACGTTAATCACACATGCTTTCACTTTTACAATTTGTCGACTTTGCACATTAGTCTCATTTGCTTGCTTATTACCTTGGTAATTTGAACAAATAAACGAAAGAATATTACAATCATTCATTCAATACAAATGGGGAAATGGATTAAGGATTACAATTCTTTGTACAGTTATTACAATAATTGCTAAAATAAAACCTCTCAAGAATTAATTAACTCACAAATTACATAGTGATTAAAAATCATTAAGAGAACCTACAACGAATACTATTAGTTCAACTCTCAATTTAAACAATATTCACAAATGATAATTCAAATCCTACTTACATA
>CATIWK010353929.1:0-14434 GCA_949634005.1 Mallotus japonicus
AAATCAAATACCATTTCCACCAAATAACAAGTTAAAGCATTTTTATCACAATCGTTGTTCAACAAGTATTCAATTTCAAAACACCACTCATCATAATCCAGAGTAAGAAAACCAAGTTGATCTCAAGCCATCAAGTAACTAAAATAACCTCAAATCAGGTTATCAAAACAAATATATAGTAATAACATAGTTAACTTGTAAATTGAAACCTTGAAAGCTTGAAATTAAAACATGTAATTCAAGTATCAACAAGGCTGAATTGAAACCATTTTAATACACCAATTTAGTTCATTAAAAATCACTAAAATACTCATTTTATTTCTGTTATAAATAGATTTAAAGGCTTGAACATCTACTCACAAAATAGCTTTCAAAACAAATGCAACCGATTCACTGTTTTGCTTATTTTGCACCACCAACTTCCTTTCCTCTCCCAACACCTAAAACATACAATTTATTCACAAAATCATCAATATAATGATCCCAAATACTGATCTAACCATGCATCCCCCAAATTATATGCATAAAATGCAACTAAACTTATTTTCATAAATCAAATTCATGCTCTCTAAAAGGGATGTTTTCATGCCCAACTTTACAAAATTTCTTAGACCTGTAGGAATGGAATTTTATCCTTAAATTTTATCCAAACTTAGGTATTTATGTCTAGTACCTTTAATAAAAATTTCACTTTAATTTCTCAACTATAAAAGGGGTTAATGATAGCTAAACATAACCAGCTTCAATAATCCTGGCAGACGGAGCAATTAAAAATATGGTCTTAATTGACCATGTTACAAATAGAATAAGCTCTAATTAAAAACTAAAAAGTTTTAAATTACTCTTTAAAGTTTTTTTAGAATCAAACCAAACTTAATTTGGAGTTTCCTACCTCAATATATATGAAAATTATCCAGACTAATTTTAACTCGTGAACTTTGTAAACCTGGTTTACATACTAAATTTGAAATATTTATGGGACTTATAGAAAAGGAATTTTGAGCTGAAATTTGAATAAATATTATATTTATATGTATACTAAATTTTTTAAAAATTTCATTTCATTTGGACAACTATAGAGCGATATATAGGCAACTGAACACAACCAGGTCAATTTCTCAGGCTGATTCAGCATTAGAATTTTTCCTCTTATTTTACTAACATAAAGGCTGAATTTGATCAAGATAAAGAACAAAAATTTTAGATAACTCTTCAAAGTTTCCAAATCATCAAATAACACTTAATTTTGAGCTCTCTAACTCAAGTTATGCTCAAAATATAGAGACTGAAAAACCAGCAGATTTCAACCCGAGAACTATTACTCATAAACCCTAGATTAAATCAATAAAAACTCATAGATTACTTACCAATTCAATCAATACAGCCTTAGAGATGATGATTAATGGCCCGAAAAGTGTTTTAGACTATCAAATTATACTTGAAAACTCACTAAAATTTGAAGAATCAAGTAGCCCCTTTAGTTCTCTCCTTTTTCTTTTCTCTTCCTTTCTCTTCTTTTCTTTCTTTCTTTCATTCTTTTGCTTCTTTCTTTCATTCTTTTGCTTATGGATGCTCCTCCCAATATACCCAAAAATAATAATTAAAAATTATGTAAAATACTCTTTTTGGTCCTTAATGAATTATTTAAGTTACCTATAAATCCTCAAGCTTTCAATTGTTCAATTAAGGACAATCATTTACTCAATTTGAGTCCTTTCCTCTAAAACTATATCTATATATACTAACTTATACTTAGATTAAATCAATATATATATGTAAATGCAATGCATAATGAATGCATATGTACCTATAGTTAGGGTACAGGTATGACAGTTATAAAGTCTTCTATCTGTATACAACTCTATTTGTATATATATATTATTATACATCAATATACAAAGTGTTGATTTTCCCACTCAATACTAAGATTGACTTGGTATCAGAGCTTTACCATGGCAACAACAAACTCTTCAATATCGTCTTATTCTTCCTCTTTTTCTTCATCATCTAGTTTTACTACCATATTACTAGCTCTTATTCCTCTTCCAAACTCAATATTAACTACACATTCTCATCTTCAACAAACCTTTTCAATTAAAATTAATTCTAAAAATTATATATCTTGGAAACTCCAATTGCAACCTTCACTCAACGTCTATAATCTCCATAATATACTAAATGGTGCCGAGCCTTCTCTATTCAAGGAAATCATTAGTCCAACCTCTTTTGTTTTGGAACCTAATCTTACCTACCTTCAATGGTATAATAAATATCGGTTACTTTTTTCATGGCTTCTTTCCTTAATTTTTAAGGAAGTGTATCCTCACCTCTTTGGTCTCAACTCCTCTTCGATTGTTTGGAAGGCTCTAGAATTAGCTTCTGGAGTTGTGAATAATGCTCAATGAACTCAGCTTTATATTGAGCTTCACAATTTAAAGAAGGATAATAAATCTGTTTCTAATTATCTTTTTCAGGCTAAACAAATTGCTGATTCTCTTACTTTGGCCGTTTAATCTTTATCTCCTACTGAATTTAATGCTATCATTTCTCAGCAGCTGAGTTCTGATTATAATAGCGCAATTGGTGCTCTTAAGCAACGTCTTGAACCTCCCTTGTTTTATGAACTCCATGGGCAACTTATTGCCTATGAGTCATTGCTTTAATCCCAGCAAGCCTCTCTACCAACTGTTAATCATGCTCATCATTCTTCTTTAACCACATCTTCTCTTTGTCATTAGAATTATTCACCTCACTTCAACTATGGTTGTGGTGGTTGACAAGGCTCTTCCTTTTATCTTGGAATCAGGTTGTTTCTTATTAAATTTATAGATACAATAATCACTCCACCTTTAAATGCAGTCGTTGACTTGATCAGACTATCAATTCTTGACCATTTACCCAGTTTGCTGTTGATGATTTTTGGTATAGCAATTCATGTTCTCAACGTCTCTCCCCATTTCCTCCTCAAGCACAATTTTCTTTACTTGGACCACCGCCAGTCTTTTCTGCCAATTTGAATGGTATCCAAACAGTGGTGTAAACCATTATATCACTCTGAACTTAGCCTCTCTTCATAGTGCTAAGGAATGTAAAGGTAATAGTCAAGTTATTATTGGCAATAGTAAGAGTCTATCTATTGATCATATCGGTAGCAGTTGAGTGTATGCCTTTAATCACAAATCTCTTGCTCTTAATAATGTCTTACATGTTCCACATATTATAAAGCCCTTGTTGTTTGTTAATCGATTATGTACTGATAATGATTGCTTTGTTGAATTTCATCGTCATCATTATCTTGTTAAGGATTCAGAGCAAGAACGTTCTGCTCTGAGGAACGAGTGATTTGGGGCTTTACAAGCTGCATTATGCCTTTGCCAAACCTTCATCTTCAATGGCTGCTTATTTAACCTCTTTAGAAACCCTACATCAACAGATGGGACATCTCAATTCTGTACTAGTTCACCGTCTTCTCAACCAATTTCATTTTCCTTGTAAAAATAAATATACTATTCTTAATAATTGTCATGCCTGTTTTTAGGCAAATTACATCGCACTTGATCCAAAACTTCTAAGAGATACAACTTTTAATTTCTAATAAGTTGGAATACAACTTCTTTAAAAAGAAAGGCAACTTTGGAGAAGATGTTATTAAGCTAAAACAAATACGTTTATTGCTTCTTTTAATTTCTAATAAGTTGAAATACAACTTCTTTGAAAAAAAAAAAAAAGACAACTTTGGAGAAGATGTTATTAAGCTAAAACAAATACGTTTATTGCTTATGTTTTTTTACATCAATGAATACACATATATATATACAAGTTTATTCTAAAAATAGTTAACTAAAAATAACGTATTAAATATAAACCATTGAATTTGATGGTTTATATTTAAAAGTAATAATAGTTATTATTAATGATGGTTTTAAAACAAATATGTTTTAAACCATCAATCCTTAAACAAATACATTTTAATAGTAAAATTACTAATAATAAGATCCTCCTGGATCAAAAAAAAAAAATGAAGGGGAGGCGGCTGCAAGATGCAAAGAAAGGCAGAACAGAGAATAGAGATTAGGGTTTAAATTCACAATAGAAATAAAAAGTCAATACACCCAAGGAGACGGTATCGTTTTTTAGCAGCTAAAGGGCATGAAAGCCATTTACTTTATACGACGCCGTTTTCAATAGGAGTTGCAGGTTTCTCTGGGGTGGTGGCAAATTTTGTAATTAATGTGAAATTGGAGCTTGCAAATTAGTGGCACACTCATAATTATGATGAAATCGAGGGGCACGCAATACACTGTAGATGAACAGTGAATTTTTTTTTTTTTTTGGTTAGGGAAGTGGAGGGGGGGAGGGGGATTTGAGCCCTCAACTTCTAAACGGAGCCGACCCCGTGGCTGGAACTAGCTAGCTCTAGGCTGGTAGCTCAACATTTAAATGCATAGGGACGACGTCCCTAGAACTTGAACCCATGACTTCAAGGACAGTATTGCGTGTCCCTCTTTATATATATAGATAGATAGTCCATAGATTATTAATAAAAAAAAGTATTAAATGGGTGTATATGTAGGTCCTTGACCCATTAAAAATATTTAAAACACTCGTAGAAGATAAATAATAGGATTTAATAAATCAATCGAGGTCATGTATCCACGTTATGATAATGGTTGTGCTTAAATGACTTGCCGAACTGTGAGTTGCATATCCAGAGTCGTTCAGGGCATTTACAACTTTCTTGGAGGATTTGTGGTATAGATGCCAAATAAAAACCGGATATGACAATAAATTAATTATTGTTGATTTTGATAACATGTAAAAAAAATGATCGGCAAAAGATTAAATAGTCTAGTTGCATGATTTTTGTCAAGACATCAATAGGTCAAAGTTCAATGGTTATCAAGTAATATAAAAATCTAAAAAGATACGTATAAATTTTTATGTAATTAAAAATTATTAACTAAAAATATCTAAATACAATCGATGTGAGATTAATTACATTATTGTTGGTATAAATATTATTTATTATAATAATAATAAGTATTATTATTATGGGTGGATAGAAGCTAGAACAATTTTAGTTAGTATTTTGACAAATCGAAAGACAAAATGACTAGATCTATAACTTACTGTGCGTTCTTTCTCATTAATACTGCTGAATATATATATATTTGTTTTCCCTCTTTTTCTTCTAGATTTTGCAAATCTTACTTAAAAGACATTGTAGAAGGAAGAGGATGGCATATTGAGACGAGCTGATGAGAAGAAAGACGGAGAAGCAATCAGATAAATTTCCCTTCAAATGTGGCAGTACCTAACAAAATTTTCTACCTGTAGTGTAATGGTTGATCATTGCATCTGAAGAAGAAGACTGATTGTCAAACGGCTGATTGATGCCTTCTTTTTAAGTTGCAATGATGAACTATAAATATTAGCTTAGGGAATTAATCACAGAGCAAAAGTTCATTAGTTCTTTTATGTCTTCTTTCACTATTACACAAGATGATAACATACGAGTTCGTAATTGTAAAAAAAAGTTATGGATGTGGTATGTGGTAATAGTCAATCTTGGTAATTTTAGAAAGTAGGACGGATTCTTGTTTCTGGAAACTTGTAAAGAGCTTTCTGAAATTAAATTGGAAAACAACATAAATCAGAATCTGAATTCAAGTGTCTCCATGCTCATTGCATGAGATCTTTTTGGTAAACTTTTCAACTGTGATATGAATTAATAGAATAAAGTTCTATCAAAAGAAATTACTAAAACATATGCAACGACATGGTGAAATATAGATTTACATTAGACAGGTATTCTTAAATTCTGGGAGTGTTGCTCTGTAAGTATTAATCTGCTTCTTTACCTAGGACTTCTAATTTGATGAGAACAGTGTACTAATTTCACGCTGGGGCGCACGTGTGTGTTACTAATAAAAGCGCAAATCGAAATATAAAACACTCCAATCATGTTTATAGATTGCACATAGAAGAAGAAACTCCATCTTATTATTACTATTATTATTTTAAAAGCACCATTCAATAACTGGTTCTTTTCTGGGTACAATGTAAGAAGATTAATCATATGTCAACATAGATTTATATGCATAAACACAAACCAAGAGTTCACACTTCAATTGCAAAAGCCAATAATGAAAGAAAATAAATAGATGTCCATGCATGACCTACAATATTTATCTCAGAACTGAAGAAAATGGGATGCTTCAAAAGACATTTGCACCTAAAACAACTGCAGCTCATTGCTATGAATTCTGCAATTATGGTGCACAAAATACTGCATGTGAAGGATGACCATCATTCTTTTTGAGAATTCTGCAATTACAGAGAGCAAGAAATTAAAAGTGAAATTAGAGATTATTAAAACAATATTCCTTTGCAACAAATGTTCTGAAATCTGGAGATGTAGTTACGGATTGACATCATGAAGAAAAACATAGTATGGCTAGATGATAAAATTCACAAGCTTATATAGTAGATTGGTGAAGCAATGTGTGTTGGAGTGTGAATAGAATAATCAGATATTAGGAAGGAGAAAATTAAGGGAGTGAATAGGGGAAGAAATCATTCCCTGATTTATGTAAATTAGTGATTGTATTACCAAATATAGGTTTATGTAGATACTACATATATGTGTAATTTTGTAGAGAAAAATATATGAAAAGAGATCATTCTTCTTCTCAATTCTCTTCTCTATTGTTGACATGGTATCAGAGCAGACGATCCTAAGGCTCTAAGACCAATAATTATGGTATAATTGACAAACCTGGTGGCGTCAGGAGAGAAACCTTTCGTTGCTATTATAGACGACCTGACAATGAAAATGCAACAAGCATTGACCCAGACCCTGATCCTAACAACTTCGAGTCCTGATAACCTTGGTACCCAGGTGGGTATCAAACTTGATGGCCAAAACTATGCCCTCTAATCTCAAGTAATGGAGATGTACATAGCAGGCAAAGACAAACTCGGATACATCCTCGGTGACACCCCATAGCCTGAGCCCACAGATCCAACCTTCCGGAAGTGGAGAACGGAGACTGCGGTTGTAAATGGCTGGCTGATAAACTCAATGGACCCATCTCTGATTGGCAACTTCATCCGATATCCAACTGCCAAACAGGTATGGGATGCTATCGCTATTACTTTTTTTGATGGATCCGACACTTCCCAGGTGTACGAGCTAAAACGGCGGGTAGCTCGAATGAGATAAATGGAGAATCCATCGAGACATACTACAATACTCTCTAAGGATTGTGGAGAGAGATAGATTTTCGGAGGCCAAATTCGATGAAGTGCTCGGAGGATATCCAAACCTACAATAACAACATATAAGAAGACAGGGTCTATACCTTCCTGGATGGGCTAGATGACCGGCTAGATAAAGTCCGGAGTGATGTTCTGCAACTTCGATCATTTCCCACAGTCAAGCAAGCCTATGCTTAGGTCCGACGAGAGGAAACCTGGCAAGCTGTCATGCTGAGTGGAAACTCGGAGACCATTCCAAGTATTGCAATGATCTTTAAAGGGTACAAGGCTCCTCAAATGGGCTTGCAGATGACCAAGGCCGGATCATCAGTCAGTGGAAAGAAGAAGGGCAAAGGAACTGAAGAAGGATGCACCCACTGTGGAAATCCCAAACACACTCGAGAAACCTATTTCAAAATACACGGGTATCTCGAGTAGTGGTAAGATTTGAAGAGGAATCGAGAAACAGATCCGACCAAAAGTACCGGCTGAGCAGCTCTTGCTACAGAACAAACGATCGGTACCAAGTCTCTAGTGCTGAGTATTGATACTGTTGAAAACACACCTCACTCCTCTAATGGTTTAGGTAATAAAAGGTTATGGTTTATCTTATTCTGAACAGAGAGCTTCGAATGACTAGATTATTGACTCTGGGGCAACCGACCACATGACATTTAACCCCAAAGACTTCGTGGAGGTTAATCAACCCAAACGAGCATGTATTGAAAATCCAAATGGGGTGAAATACCCAGCTACAGGAGCTGGAAACATAGCACTCTCCATCATTCTCTTTACCTAACACCTTACTTGTTCCTTCACTTTCAAACAAATTGCTATCTATAGGCCAGGCTACTGAGGAATTAAATTGTTATGCACTAATATATCTAAATTTTTGTTTATTTCAGGATATTCTCACAAAGGAGATTATTAGTCGTGGTACTAAAAGGGGGGGGGTTGTATTACATGGATGACTTTAGTCTAGGCAAGGCAAACATTGTGCACCAGACCAACAACAAAGGCCAACAGATCATATTATGGCACCAAAGGTTGGGACATCTATCAATAGGCTATATGAAGCATATATTTCCGAGTAAGTTACCCAAGTCAGATGAGTCAGAACTTAAGTATCAAACTTGTATTCTTTCAAAGAGTCATCGTGTACCTTACCCAGCAAACTCAAATAAAAGATGCGTTCCTTTTTCTCTTGTTCATTCTGATGTATAGGAACCCACTCCTTGCTCAGATTGTTCAGGTTTTAAATAGTTTGTCACCTTCATTGATGATTGTACTCGAATGACTTGGTTGTATCTGATGAAATATAAACATGAAGTATTCAATATATTCCAATCCTTCCATGCCATGATTCGGACTCAATTCTCAACCACCCTTAAAATACTATGTTCAGATAATGAAGGAGAGTATGTCAACCACGAGTTCCAACAGTACTTCCGAGCTTATGGCCTTCATCGTGAGACCTTATGCTCTTAGACACCACAACATAATGGGGTAACAGAACGAAAAAATAGGCACATACTAGAAACAGCTTGAGCACTCTTAATTGCAGCTCATCCCCCCAGACGGTATTGGACTGACGCTGTATGTACAACGGTATATCTCCTGAACATACTTCCATCCCGAGTCTTGGACTTCGACACTCCTTTCCAAACACTTGCTTGTCATATACATCTACCTTCGATTCTCATACTGCCTCCCCGAGTGTTTGGATCAATGGCCTATGTTCACCTTCCCAAAACTCAATGCACAAAACTGGATCCTTGTGCTGTCCGATGTGTTTTTCTAGGCTATGGAGCTCAAGAGAAGGGATACAGGTGTCATGATCTGGTGACTCGGCGTCTCTACACCACTATGGATGTAACATTTCTTGAATCAGAAATGTTCTTCTATACCCGAGATACCCATTCTTTACTTCAGGGGGAGAGAATGAATGAAGATCAAAATTGGGTATTAGAAAACTGGATGAATTGGGGTTCAAAGGGAACGACTGCCGATTATAAAAGCCATTCCGAGCATAAATGGAATTCTGAGCATGATGTGGGAAACTCGGAGGATAAAGGGAATTTCGAGCATGATGTAGGAAACTCGAAGATTACAAAGTACACGACTTATCTTCTGAGAATACTCCTGAGGTACAGATTCTAAACCCCTCTCCTTTACATAATGATTCTATTAGCCATAAATTACCTTTCAAACACAATCGAGGAAAGCCACCAAATCGATACTCACCTGACCAGGAAACTAAAGGAGGAAGGTATCCTATTACTCATCATGTATCCACTCAGAGACTCTCAGAACCCTTGAAGGCTTTTGCACACAAGCTATCTGCCGAGTATATTCCTCATACTGTACATGAAGCATTAAAAGACCCTCATTGGACTTGGGCCATAATGGATGAGATGACAGCTTTACAAAAGAATTATACTTGGACTCTGGTTCAGTTACCTAAAGGAAAAAGAATAGTGGGATGTAAGTGTGTGTTCTCCATCAAACACAAAGCAGATGGACTATTAGAAAGATATAAGGCCAGACTCGTAGCAAAGGGGTATAGTCAAACTCATGGTATTGATTACCAAGAGACATTCTCCCCTGTTGCAAAATTAAACACTGTAAGAGTTTTATTATCTCTTGCTGCAAATTTGGATTGGCCTCTTCATCAATTTGATGTGAAGAATGCATTCCTACATGGGGATCTTGAGGAGGAAGTTTACATGGACATCCCACCGGGCTTCGAAACCTCATCAAAGGCTGAAGGTGTGTGTAAACTATAGAAGGCATTATACGGTTTAAAGCAGTCTCCCCGAGCATGGTTTGGTCGGTTCAATTCAGCAATGAGGAAGCATGGGTTCAAACAAAGTAACTTGGATCATACTTTGTTCTTGAAACATCGAGATGGGAAAATAAGAGCTCTAATTATCTATGTTGATGATATGATAATTACAGGGAATGATGAGGAGGAGATCGCAAACTTACAAAAATACTTGGCAAATGAATTTGAGATGAAGAATCTTGGGGGACTGAAATATTTCTTGGGTATTGAAGTTGCACAGTCAAAAGAAGGCATATTTTTATCCCAAAGGAAATATATTCTTGATCTACTCGCTGAGATCGGAATGCTTGACTGTAAGCCAGCCGACACACCTATTGCTCAGAATAATAAGCTGAGCAATCATGAGAACCAGACACTAACAGACCGAGAGCAATATCAGAGACTGGTGGGCAAGTTGATCTACTTATCTCACACCATACCAGACATAGCATATGCGGTAAGTCTTATAAGTCAGTTCATACATAATCCGAGCAAAGAACATATGAATGCAATAACTCGGATTATTCGCTATTTGAAATCATCACCCAGAAAAGGGCTCATGTTTGAAAAGCATAACCACCTAAATATTGAGGGGTATACAGATGCCGACTGGGCAAGAAGCTCAGACAGGAGGTCAACATCCGGGTATTTCACTTTTGTGGGAGGAAACCTCGTCACATGGAGGAGTAAAAAGCAAAAGGTGGTTGCATTATCAAGTGCAGAAGCCGAGTTCAAAGGAATATCGAAAGGTCTATGTGAACTTCTTTGGCTGAGAAATCTACTTAGTGAAGTCGGATTTCATCCGGAGAACGAAATGAATTTATATTGTGATAATCGGGCAGCCATTCAGATTGCTCATAATCCAGTCCAACATGATCGAACTAAACATGTTGAAATTGATAGGCACTTTATCAAGGAGAAACTTAAAGCCAAGATAATAAAGTTTCCATTCGTAAAGTCCGAAGATCAATTAGCAGATGTGCTCACAAAAGCTGTCTCAGGTCGGGTATTCCATGATTCACTAAGCAAGTTGGGTATTGGTAATATCTATGTACCAACTTGAGGGGGAGTGTTGGAGTGTGAATAGAATAATCATATATTAGGAAGGAGAAAATTAAGGGAGTGAATAGGGGAAGAAATCATTCCCTGATTTATGTAAATTAGTGATTGTATTACCAAATATAAGTTTATGTAGATACTATATATATGTGTAATTTTGTAGAGAAAAATATATGAAAAAATGATCATTCTTCTTCTCAATTCTCTTCTCTATTGTTGACAATGTGTACGTACCATTTCTGTATGCAATAGCTGCAATGTAGTGTTAAGGTCCTTCCTCCAACACCATTTATCTCTCTCTTCAGTTAGATACACTTTCTGAAGCTCTGGTGCACTTACAACTCCTTGAGAGAAAACCTTCATCTTAGAGCAGCGTATCACAGTTACTTCTTGCAAGGATGGGCATTTTATGATGCAAGTTGCAGAGGAAAAGATAGTAAGGCTTGTCAAACAATCAAGTGTCAAGCTTTTCAACTTGTTGAAAGTGATCTCATTTTGTGTTTCATCTTCCTTATTTGCTATAATTTCTATCAACATCTTGCAATCTTTTACAACCATTTTAGCAAGATGCACCATGCTTTTGGCAGTTTTTGATGTCACTAACTTCACCAGTCTATCACATTCCGACACTTCCAGTGTTGTTAGATTGAATAAAGACATAGAAGATGGCACCAAAATGATCAAGCTATGGCAATGGTAAACATCTAGCTCTTCAATATTTTGAAGAACTTGCTCCAATTGAGGTTTTTGGCTGCATATAGTCGTCAAATAAGGAAAATGAGCTAGTCTTAGGCTTCGTATCTGGGCAAGACTGGTCGCATGTTTCTCCTCAATGACAAGTTCATTTGAGAACAGCTCTTCGAAATCACAAGAATTGAGAACAAGTATCTCCACATTTGGGAATATCGGAAGGATATCAAATGGAGAAGATGATAACTTTTTGTCATGAAAGTATTGCAACTCGAGTTCTTCAACAGTATGAAATGGGCCTTGCAGCTGGATCATTGGGATGTCCTTACTCTTTAATGTCAGTACTTTTAAGTTTGGAATAACCTGGATATCAATTGGACAAAATCAAGTCAAAGTCAGCATTTTTTTTTTATTAAATGAATTTTTCTTAAATTAGCTTTGTGTATATTTATAATGACTGATTATATACTTTAATATTTTTTATTAGTATTTAATATTAGTTAAATTATAATATTTAGTAATGATATAAATAGACTTGTTTATAATCAAATATCCACCTGACCTTTAAAATAATTAGGCTTGAATAAGTTTGAAATTTTTTTTATAAGCTTAAACATTATCTATGATATCTGATTTGATTGGGCTAAACATTATGTTGAAATTAAATATAAATATTATTTTTATTTAGTCCAAGCTTGATAAAAAAGAAGGCATAACCCATATTTTTCTCCTGCACTTTTATTGTTTTTCAGATTTCTTTCTTATACTTTTATTTCTATACATTGAATCCCTACACTTTTATTTTACTATGCATTGAGTCCTTACACTTTTATTTTTGCCATACATTAGGTCCTTAATTTAATATTTGTACACTTTTATTTTGTCATATATTGGGGTTTTAATTTAAAATTAAGGACCCATTGTATGTCAAAATAATAGTATAGAGACTTAATGTAGATAAATAAAAATGTAGGGGAAAATTCGAAACAAAATAAAATTGCAGAGGGTAAAATAGGGGGTTCTATAAAAAAAAAAAAAAGTAATCCATTGAATAAACATTGTACTTTCATAAAATAATTAAAAAGTTTAATGTGATTTTTATTGAAAGAAAACAAATTTAGACGTTGACCTTTTTACCCATTTTAAACTCACTTTTTTTTTTTAAGGTCTTCAAACCCGTATTTAAAATCACATTGAGAATTACTTTAGAAACATCTTATGCAAAATTATTTTTATTTCTCACGTCAAATTGGGAAAGAAAAAACTCATGTAAATCTGAGTGTCATAGGATTTGAAATTATATATGCAGGAAAATAACATTTTTTTAAAAAAAAAATTCGCCAAATTAATGTAATTTATTAAAAGTAAGTCTAGTAAGATTCATACCTTCTCAAAGGAGAATAGTGATTGAACTCGAATCTCAAGTTGCCTCTCGTCCTCGATTTGCATCTTTTGCAGCTTTTGTGGCTTGGCTGCGAAAGTCTCCAAATTAACACAGCCGAACATTCTGAAACTTTCTAGAATTGGCGCTTCTAAAATATGAATCCCTGGGTAAAAGCTCCTTAGATTTTCTAATTCCCAAAGTTTCAAAAATTGTAGATGTGGAAAAACAAACTTAGGAGTTGCTTCTATTCCTTCCTTCTTCGCTACAATATTCTCCATTCCACAGCAGTAGTCAATGTCAAGTCTTTCAAGTTTTAGAAGGCCATCTTTAGCTATTGAAGCAGGGAATGCCCATTTCAAACTTGAACAATTCTGAACATAAATTTCACATAGATTGAGAACCGATAGAGTTTCCAAGGGATCCATATTCCAAATATGCTTCAGATTTGGGAGATTATCTATGTTCAAAATCCTCAACTGACTAGTAGCCACATTATTTGCATCTTTTAAGTTTGCTACTACTAGCTCTTGCAGATCAAACACCTCTTCTACTAAATCACAATTCTTTACGAATAGATTTTTCAGATTTCGGAGCCTTCCCAACATGCTGGTAGAAAAAATTTTCAATAGACCTATTCCATCTTTCACCATTAATTCTTCTAGTTTGCAAAATGAATCTGGATGAAGTGGATTGTCCCATATCATCTTCAGGTTGTTCATTTTGAAAATTTGCAGTTCTACTAAGTTGGGGCACACAATCTGCATTTATAATCATATTGCATCAATAACTAAAAAAAAAAAAAAATCTTTTTTCAGAGATAGTGAAGTTTTATTACCGTGCACCTCAAGATGAGTACATTTTACCACTCCCTCACTTACATCAAACCATATTTAATCATAACTATAACTAAATCAATAGTATCCAATTTAATTAAATTTTAAAATAACTTATAGTATCCAATTTAATTAAATTTTAAAATAACTTCTAAACTTATAAGATATTTATTTTTTTTATTATGAAAAAAATATTTTTAATTCTAAACACAACATCTTCAATTGAAGAAAGGCAAAAGAAAGCACCTTTTCATCAAAGAGAATTGAGTTTGTTTGTCCAACTTCATCAGCACTTGCAAAACTGGAAATAAAGGTATTCACTCGAGGACAACCTTTGATCTGAAATACCATCAAGAAGAGGAATTCAATGAAGTTACCCATGCA
>CATIWK010353944.1:0-13067 GCA_949634005.1 Mallotus japonicus
TTTAACAACACTAATAATGTTAAAATAAGTAATTAAATACCAAATAATAAATTAATTAACTAAATAATAAAATTTCAAATTAAATATATTTTATTAACACTGCAAATCCCACATTAAAATATTAAAATTTAAAATAAAAAATCGGGTCATAACAGTAACAATCAAAGCAAAATCAAATTAACATGAGCTGCAAAAAAATCAATGCCAAATGTCCGATGCAATCACTCAAAAGGAAAAAAAAAAGTTCAGCAAAAGAGAAAATGCAACCTTGGCTTCAATTACAGGCCATGATATGATTGAAAACATGGAAACGGAAGTGATGATTGATTGATTGATGAATTGATTGATGAGAGAAGGGAACCTTGAGAATGCGAAGAGCAGGAGAAGAGAAAAAGAAGCGCCATGGTTTGCAGGCGAAAAGGATGAGAAGAAGGATCAAAAGAAGTATAAGGACACCAATAATGCTCACTACCAGAAGCATAAGGCCCTCTGCAAACATCAATATAAGCTCGCCAAACCTCCTTCGTAAATTTTGAGCACTAAATCTATAATTGAAGCAATCGGCATTTTTGGGTCAATGTTCTCGCAAGGATGAACCACTGGGAACGTAAAAATCTGGTGGGTGGAGCAATTTTGGTTTTGGATCATCGAAAAAAGGACTTAAATGATAAGGCAAAGAAGAGAAAAGAAGGCAAAGAAGAGATTTGATGGAGCTGTGGTGTGGTAGTGGTGGTGATGGTATGGTGAAGGTGAAGGCAGAAGTTTGATAGAGAAGAACGGGAAGAAATGAGGGAAAATTTAGTTGAAGAGAAAAATTAGGTCAACATATCCATTTGGTAAAGTTTATTTTTCCAATTTTCATTTGCCATCTCATCAGTGGTTTAACGAACCTCCATCTGTAAAGAGGGGCCAAAAAACATGATTTTAATGAAACCCTAAGGTATTTGAGCAAAAAAAAAAAAATGGGGGGCTTATCTGGGCTTCTAAAAAAACATTAGGGGCATAAATGAACCTTATCCCATAAAAGAATATCTTCTTTAAGAGAACTTTAAAAAACATATTTTATGAGGAAACCAAGGAGTCCAACTGATTTTGTTGTGTTTCTTTCTCCTTCTACAAGCCCTTTTTTTTTTTTGCTAGTTTGGTGGTTTTTGGCCATAAACTTAAAATACATAATTTTTTATGATATTATTTACGTATTTCTTTTATCTATTCCTTTTCTTTCTGTTATTTTTGTTTTTGTTGTTTTTTTTATTTATTTTGAATATGTTCCTTTTATAGATTCATTTTCAATTTTTATTTCATCTTCTATACTCTAGTCTTATATATTTCTTTTATAGGAAGGGTTGGAGTATATGTAACTTTTTATCTCAATTCCAAAGTTATCATTAAATTTGAAAGTGTTTGGATATGATTTTTTTTTTTTTTTGTCAAAGTGTGTAGATAATTTTACATTAAGCATGTGAGAAATTTTTTTCTTTATTTGGTTGACTTCTTGATGGATTCGATAAGGATAGATCAAATGAAAATAAATTTTATAAATTGACAATGGTAGAATTTTAAATCCTGTATTTTAAAATGTTTTTAAAAAGAAATGACCAATTAATTACTTTTTCACTGATTCATATATTTTTGTTTTTTTTGGTAAAAATCACCGGTATCTAAAGTCCACTGAGCTCTGCTTAATCCAGTTCGATTTAGGTAGGACCACAAAAGTGATAAAAATCTCTCAACAACTAATTAAAAGTAATTGTATACACTAAAATTTAAATAATAACTACTTTGTACCAGTTAATTCCAACAATTGTTAATTTATGTACTTTATTTTCAACATTACTAATATTTACTTTGTTGTTAAGAAAATAGCTAATTTCTTCGGATTTTCATCATCATTTATGAACAAAGTCTAAATAGCTCTTAAAAAAAAGAGTCCATCAAAAACTAAAAATCCTTAACTAGATCAAGAGCTCTAAAAGAAGAAAAAAAAACAACTACAAAAACATAAAAATATGCAATAATTGAAGGGGAAAAAACTCAAATGTATTTTATTTAAAAATGAAATCATAAAAAAATAAATATAAATCCAAATACACCAAGGAAAATGCAAAAGAGAAAGAAAAAAGAGATGCATTAGTGACGACAAGATATCATTACATTTTTATCTTCACTATCTACGTTGTTATTACCCTTTATTGAAGATATCATTACATTTTTATTGGATTTGTGCTTTTTTTTTAATCAATAAAAGTCTAATAAAATTTAAAATTTGTTAAATAATAACCGGACAATCAAGTGATAACTTCTCTTAATTAAGATAACTTTTCTTTAAGAGCATGATTAGGTACTGGGTTTGAATTCTGCTGTGATCAAGGGAGAACTGCTAAGCCAAACATCATTGACTATAACTATTCTTATTGAATTTATTTTCATTTAAATGGATTGTTATAATTTTTTTAATAAATGATCTATGACTTTTTCTTAATTTTCTAATTTGTTTTTGTTAAATTAGAAACCCAATTGAACCAAGCCTTTTTCTTTGATAATTTTCGTAGCAACACAATTGAAAAAAATTATATTTTTTCATTTTATATAGTTAAATTAATTATTTTTGTTAAGTTTATTTTCATTTAATTAAATGTATTGTTATATTTTTATTAATGAAAAATTTATAAATATAATTTTTAAAAAAGAATGGAAAAAGAAACTCCATTATATATTTTTTTTCTAGTTGTTTTTAATTTCTATCTTCTTTAACTAAAAATAATATTTGTTGAGAGAATGTAGTATTTTCAGAATAGGATCAGAGCAGACAAGGTTTTTTTTTTTTTTTTTTTTGATCAGAGAAGCTAGTTCAACTAATTCTACTAAAAATTGGCTAAAATTTCGGTTCAGGATGAAATCAAAGGATTTAGATAAAATTAATTTTAATTCATTAAAATTATTTCATTATTTTTATTCAAATAAATAATTAAATAAAAAAATAATAATAGTAATAATTCTCTTTATAAATTAATATATAAATTTTACTTATTAAATATTTAACTACTCAATAATTTTTATGCCCAGTATCATAATTGATTCAACGGTAAGGATACAGATTTATATAACCTGAATCGAAATTCATCTATGTATATTTTATTTTCTAAAATTATGAATATATATTTTAAATTTTATAAAAAAATGAAGAATAAAATTATTATTAAACAACTAATTTGAAGTTAGAGAATTTTACGTTGAAATTGACGCGCTATTGACTAGTTAATTAAGTAAATAATAATTGTGAAAGAGTTAAAATAGATATTAGTGTTGACATTTAGCCAATTCATTTAGCTAACTATTACCAGAAAACATTTGGTATATTTGACATTAACAGACAATCATTATAAGCTTCAATGTTTACTATGTTTAGACTTTATAATTCATATTTGCATAATTTCAACCACTTAATCCGAATATTAACAGTTGAGATTTATCATTGTTTAAAAATTTTTAAAATTTAATCTATTTTTTTTTTCGTAAAATGTAAACCATTCGATTCAAATTTAAAGGTAGAGATTCAAAATATCAGCGACATATTATGTAGCCTACTACATGTAAATAAAAAACAGTTCATGCAACAAAGTTTAATAATTTGCCAAAATAAGAATTAGTTTTTATGTGTGAAAACTGAAATCACCTGTCTACTAGATTGGTTTTTCTTTAATTTGTATGTTTCATAATTCCTGACACATTTTTTTTTTTCCTGAAAGATTAATCAATCTGAAGCTTTCAGAAATATCATATTTCTCAGGAATTATTGAACACTTACATCAGGTTGCTATGGCTCAGAATAATACATTAATGTATTGCATGAGTGTGCCTTCCAAGTTCACTTCTCCAGGGATTCTCCAGGCAATAACAAGTCCTACTAGATCATTAGAAAGAACGAATCTATTGTACTCGTTTTCGTTTCTGGAGTTACAACTTGCTCTCATTTTTATTATCAGCCATTCTTTTCATTTCTTTCTCAAGCGTTTCGGAATCAACTTGTTCGCCTCTTCAATCCTGGTAAGTGCTTTCGTTCAATCTATATGCAATCAAATTAAAGATTTGGATGCCACCCACGAGCTCCATGAGCTTTGATTCAATGATACTGGAGTCATTTCCAGGACTATAGTACATATAATCATGTTTAGATACATTGTAAGCTGATGATTAATTGTTGTTTCGTTTGAAACAGACAGGCATAATTCTCGGTCCTACGGTCCTCGGAAGATATGAATTTATGAGAGAAAAAGTATTTCCTGAGGAGAGCCAACCGATGCTTAATGTGCTAGTAATAACTAGTCTGCAAATATTGTTATTTCTATCAGCTGTGAAGATGGACGCAAGATTTGTGCACAAAACAGGAAGAAAGGCCATGTCAATTGGTGCTTCAAACACTGTGTTCCCATATATAGCTTCTTTATTTTTCATTAATTTTGTCAATGAACATCAATCTATCGCAGCAGATGGAATGTTGGAATTGTTTAAACTTGTGAGGATACAATCTGTCGCGTCTTTTCCTGTCATTTCCTACGTTTTTGATGAGCTCAGGATGGCAAACTCAAAAATCGGCCGGTTAGGACTTTCGTCAGCATTGGTTGGAGATATGATCGCACTATTTATAGCAGAAGTTCAATACTTGATTGCAGAAAGAAACAATTCAAGGGATTTTATGGGATTTGTAGCCTTTTTATTCGTGATAAGATTCATGTTTCGGCCTTTGATGCATTGGATGATCAGACAGACTCCTCAAGGAATGTCTGTTGATAGCACATACATTTGTTTAATCATGGCACTGATCCCTTTAACAGGATTCTATTTCAGTAAAATTCATCAGGGTGCATTCGTAGGTCCATTTATCTTGGGTCTAATGGTACCTGCTGGACCACCTTTAGGATCTACCTTGGTAAGCAGGTTCGAAGCTTTCATGCTTGGTGTTCTTTTGCCTGTCCAAGGTGCTACAACAATGTTGCGAGTAGATTTACTTGTTGTCATATATCGATTTGCCACGTTAAAATACCACATTCTTGGTTTGATTCTCATCACTACAGTCAAATTCGCAGCATGTGCGATTCCTGTAATGTTCTGCGGACTGCCATTTGTTGATTCTTTAATCCTTACTATCATCATGCTTAGCAAAGGCTACATCGAGCTAACAACGTTGGGCATAATGAAAGACAGCATGGTAATTTCATAAAAACTCTCTTTGAATACACGCATATATCACCATTATTTGTACTGATAAACATAAACAATTGAATTGCAGCTGTTTACAGATGATGTTTTCGCCATTGCAGCTATATTCGTACTCTTGAACGCTAACATCACACCTGCTGTTGCCAAATTCCTTTATGAGTATTCAAGAAAACATGCACGCCATCAAGCAAGAACCATTGCTAGTTTAAGGCCTGATTCTCCGCTCCGAGTTCTTACATGCATATATAGACCTGACAACATAGATTTTGTTATCAGAATGCTCAATTCCATATATCATACCAAAGAAAGCCCTGTATGTGTTTATGTCCTTCACCTTATCGAGCTAATTGGTCGAGCTACACCAGTTTTTATAAACCACAAAAAGCACAAAGCAATTTCTTTTTCTGATTCTTGCTCAGGAAATGTCGTCCTTTCCTTTAATCAATACGAGCAGAACAATCAGAATTCAGTTTCAGTTCATAACTTCACAGCAATTTCTCCAGCCAATTCAATGTATGAGGACCTATACACACTTGCTCAGAGAAAGTTGACATCTCTCATTCTGATCCCACTGCATCGAAAGTGGTCTGGTTTAATCGATTTCCAGAACGGTATGATAAGGTCTCTAATCCGCAGTGCTCTTGACAATGCACCTTGTACTGTTGCTATCTTATTTGAGCGAACCAAAAATGGTTGCTACAACCAAAAGGCACCAAAGGCAACGTTCTCTTCCTTGGGGATGATCTTCATAGGCGGTGATGATGACCGTGAGGCCTTAACATTAGCCACACGAATGGCAAAGAACAGCTTCGCAACCTTAACAATCATTCATATTGTTACTGATATTGCAGACAAGGGTCGGTTCGAGTCAGACGAAGTAGTACTCAACGATATAGCTTTGGAGGCAGCCAAGCAGTGTGCTGCTTCTGATGATCTGTCGTTGGTATACAGAAAGTATTTGATGAAAGATGGATCACACACTGCAATGCTTGTGCGTTCGTTGGCGAAAGACTTTGATCTTATTATAGTAGGAAGAAGATATGGAGTTGAATCTCGTCAAACGGCCGGATTAGCTCAATGGAGTGAGCTTCCAGAACTTGGACTCATTGGAGACTTGCTTGCTTCTAAGGATCTGACTTCAGGTGCTTCTGTTTTGGTGGTGCAGCAACAACAAAGACAGAAGAAGAGAAGTGTAAAGTAGACTATAGTAACATTATGTCAGCTCCATGTATCATGACTCCTTGTTGATAGATATCAATTCATTACAATCACTAGATGGAGAATTTAGATAGAACAAAATTTAGATTATAATAGAGAAAATTACAAATATTTTAGGCCATTTATTTAATTAAAATCAGTTCTAGACACTCTCATCGTTCCAACTAAAAAAAATTTAGTCTGTGAAGATTTGGCCAAAAAGTTAAGCCTCCTATAGGCACTGTGGGTGACCGATGTTCGAGTCCCCACTTTTCCATCCCAATTCCTTATGTACAATATCCAAAAAAAAAAAAAAAAAACAAACCAAAAAATTTTCATTATGTAAGAACTTTTGAACAGATAAATCTTTAAAGAAAAGTGGGATTTGCCCCAATATTTAAAAGGTCTAATTAATTTCAAATTGGCTGTAATATAATGCAACATTGACAAAAGCAGAGCAGCCAAACAGAGGTGGGCATAAACATTAGTTTATGGCTACAGAATTGGCCTGGTAATTTTAGCTACTATAATCAAGTTGCATTAATTTGCATTGCAACTTCACATTTTCGAATGGAAAATTTATCTGATGATTAAATTTATAATATTAAAATATAAAAGTCTTCTGAGTATGCGTTGCACATTCAAATATTAGGTGCAAGATGCAAGAATCTCTTTTTTCAAATTTGAAACGGGTATGAAACTTTCCCTGAGATCAAATGACCAAGAAAATTTGCTACATAGAGATGGCAAGTAAAACTATTAAGAGTGTCTAGCTGATCCCGACAAAAATTTGGATTCGAGCCGATGAATGAGTAGTTAAGTGATAATTATTTTCAAAGCATTCTAAGATACAGAGTTTAAATTCCATTTGTCAATTTAAATGGGAGAATTGCCTTTATTGTGCAGTCCAATACTTAAGTCATATGATTTCTCTGTTACAAAAAATGCGTAATACACACATGGCCTTCTGTACTTGTCACTTTTTGTCAGTTTGATACCTCAACTTATAGTTTTGCCATTTTAACACATGAACTTGGCTAAAATGTAATTTTGAAACCCCTATCAGTACACGTGGCACGGAATAGCGAATCAGTGTGTGCCACATCATAAGAGTTTAACTGACCAAAAACTACAAGTAGAGGTGTCAAACTAACAAAAAGTAACAAGTACAGGGGGTGGTAGATACATTATGTCATCATATTAGTGCAAACTAGTGCATGTTAACCAAGTTCAAGTGTCAAAATGGCAAAACTATAATTTAAGGTATCAAACTGACAAAAAGTAACAAGTATAGGGGGACATATATATATTATGCTTAAAAAAATTAACCCAATACATAGCTTAAATGATAACAGCTCATGTCAGATGATCCGAACAATTATTGGTAAATTTTCTTTCTTTATTATGCTCAAGGACAAAAATGGATATTTCCATGGTTCTAGGAAACCTGGAAATTTTAGAATTTGATTCTGCTGCAATGAAAGATGTGCCTGCAACGATCTTGTCACCCGCAATTTCCTCAACGCTTGTTTGGCCAAGTGTTTATTATAAATGGAAATCTCTCTAGTCACTTGATTTGTCCAGTTGGTCAGAACTTGAGAGCTTCCCAGAATTCCTGGAGCCCATGAATGATGACGAATTGCAGAAATCTAAAGAGGTTTGCTAATACCAGCCTCTGTAATTTTCTATTAAGTCTTAATTCAAGAGGATTGGCTATTAGAGAGATACCAGCATCCGTTGAACATCTAAGTTGGTTGAAGTACTTGACCTTGGTGACTCCAAACACGTTGAGATTCTACCAAGCTGTATCCACAGATTCCTCAACTGACACACACACACACACACACATATATATACACTAAAACTAATACGAGAGTCTGAGTACCATGTTGCAACAACAGCAACAACAACAACATAAGTAAAACAGAATGATCATAAATTCTTAAATTTATTCTGTTACTCTGTTTCTGTCTCACTCTGGCTCTAAGCAATTTCAATTCTTGTGTTGCAGCTTCAATATTCTAACTTATATACTTTAACTTACATTTATTTTTTAAATATTTAGAGATCAAATCCATATATGTACTGCTCGGAAAGAAATATTTTTAATTATTAAGCTATGGTTTCTGGTGAATAAACAAGCCAAATTTAATAAATAAGTTAATTTTTCAATAAGTTTGTATATTGAAGTTTATTTAATAAACAAGCCAAAATTAAAGTTTATAAAATTCAACTCGTGAATCTCATGAATAAATTCAAATAGAAATTTATGAACTAGCTCATAATTTTAATATTAGATACATGATGTATAAATTTTTGTTTGTAATAAATATAATAAAATATTTTAAAATATCTATATAATATAATATTAATATCTACATATATATTCTATAATTTTATATAATAAATAATACAGACTGTTTTATAAATTTGCGTGTTTTCTATTAATTTAGTAAATTGAAATTAAATTACAATTATAATTTAATTAAAATTGTATTTCATGTTTTGATAAGGAACTAAATAGTATATTTATTCTAATTTAAACAAAATTATATTTTCTATTGTAATTAAATAAACTTTTACTTAGAGTAATATAAATTAAGTAAATTGTATTTCCTATTTTGATTAGGAACTAAATAGTAGATTTAGTTCTAATTTAAATAAAATCATATTTTTTATTCTATTCACATGAACTTGTACTTGAAGTAATATAAAGTAAGTAAATAGCATAGTTTTATAAAAATTTATTGAAATTTGATAAAAAAAAATATTTAAAATTTTATTAAAAAGAGTTAAAATTAAATTAATTAATTTTTATTATTTAATTATTACTAAAATTAAAAAAAGAGTTAGAATTAAATTAATTAACTTTTATCATTTATTTATTACTGAATTTAAAAAATAGTTAAAATTAAATTAATTAATTTTTATCATTTATTTATTACTGAAATTAGAAAATTACATTAAATTGCTTTTAAGTAAATAAATATACTAATTTTAAAAATATTGGACCAATATGTCATTACTCAAATAAAAAATTTATTAAAAATTATAATAAATTATAAGTTTAATGAGGTTGTAATAGTATATATTGTATAAAGATAATATAATTTTTATTAAAAATAACTAATAATTTTTTGTCATCCTATGATTAACTATGGTCATAATGTTTTTTTTTTTATATATAAAATTAGTTTTACAGTTGAAAAGAATATTAATTATAAAAATATTAAAGGAAGATCATATAATTATTTAAATGAAAGATTTATCAAAATTGCAATGAGTTATAACTATATTAAGTTTATAATATTAAACTGTTATATAAATAAATAACGCTTTTGTTATTTTTAAAAATTATATTTAATTAAATAATAATAATACTAATAATAATAATACAAAGTATATATTTAATAATTTATTTATTACTACAAGTTTAAATAATTTTTATTGATGTGCGATGCATGTAGTTTTTTACTTATATTATTAAAATAAAAACTATTTTTTATTAAATTTATTTGATAGATATTACTTTTAATTTTTAATAAATAATTTTAAATTATAATCTATATTTTTTAAAAAAATTTAAATTCGTAAATAGCCAACAAATAATAATTCACATAATAAATTTACCCTAATAATAAATACACTAAATTCAGTCATTCCTTTGTAACCTAATAGCTCTAGTAATGAACATTATAATATGAGGTTATGAGTACGATCTCTCATTCCCCTTAACCTTCAAATTGTTAAAAAAATAAATAAACTATATTCAAATTAGACAAAACTTAACTCGGCTTGACTAACCGTAGTTTCCAACTAAATTCGGTTTTATTAAGATTTTTTTTTTTGCTTAATAAGAGCAAACATAAATTTTGACAAATTTTGGACCGTCCATTATAAATTAATTTTTTTTTATTTTTTTAACTCGGCTTGACTAACCGTAGTTCCCAACTAAATTTGGTTTTATTAAGATTTTTTACTTACTTAATAAGAGCAAACATGAATTTTGACAAAATTTGAACCGTCCATTATAAATTAATTTTTTTTCACTCGGCTCGACTAGCCGTAGTTCCCAACTAAATTCGGTTTTATTAAGATTTTTTTTTTCTTGCTTAATAAGAGCAATCATGAATTTTGACAAATTTTGGACCGTCCATTATAAATTAATTTTTTTTATTTTTTTAACTCGGCTCGACTAACCGTAGTTCCCAACTAAATTCAGTTTTATTATGATTTTTTTTCTTGCTCAATAAGAGCAAACGTGAATTTTGACAAATTTTGGACCGTCCTTTATAAATTAATTTTTTAATTTTTTTAATTTTTAAAATTTTTTTGTCTTCTTTTTCTTATTATTGTGGCTTAGCACCTTTGATTTAGACCAATGAGAGAGGAGGAGAAGCAGAAGGAGAAGAAGAAGAGGAGACTGCAAAATCCAAAGGTTGTTGTTGCTGTTTAATGGCAACCTTTGCTACTCTTCTATCTCCTTCTTCTCTTCCTCATCCTCTGTTTTGTTTCCGCCATAATTACTGTAATACCCTTAACTCCTCCTCCCTCTCTTTCCCCTTTTCTCCTCTTTCTTTCTCCATCACCTCAAAAAACCCTCGAAAAACCATCCCAACCCTGATTCTCGCCTCCTCCTCTTCCTCTTTTAATGATTTTCTCTCCAATCCAAATTCTGGGTCTTCTGATAAGGTTCGTTTAATGCTCAATTAGTCACTTTTTTCTTGATTTTAGCTTGTAAATTGAATTGGGTTTGCTGTATACCTTGAGAAAACATGAAAAAGTTAGGATTTTTAAATTTTTTTTTAGCTGGGACTGGGAGTCTTAGGACTGTACACAGCAAAGTTTAATTTAATGGGTGTATTAGTTACTGGTGATGTGATAACTGTGTAATTGAACTTGAACAATTTGAACTTTATTTGGAATAAAGATTGAATCTTTTAATTTGAAATTAATAAGTTCTTCAAATTATACAAATATGCTAGGGCAGTATGTTTCTACCAGTAACAGAAAATTTAAATTCACACCCATTTTTGGTTACCTTGAAAGGAGGTCTAGAGGATTTGATGAATTGATTCCTGTTAGGTATTTATTTGTGTGTTACATGATGAGTTCCTGATTTTCACTTCGCAATATTGTCTCATGGCTCACATCTACGGTTCTGTGATTATAACCCTGTTGCTTGCTTTTGTATATGAGGCATATAATCCAGTTACCAGAGGTTAAATGTTTTGTTCTAGGGTACTAGATGGTTGAGTACATTGTTGGGTTCCACTCTAGTAGTTGTATAAAGTCAAATGGGATGTAATGTAGAAATGGAAATGGCGAATGGTTTCTGTCTTTGTTTGGAATACTATTTGCTGATTGATTGAATTGTATGATGCAATCTGAAGTAATATTTGAAGTTATTTATACTGTTTCGTTGGCAGAACATTGGGGGTGTATACCTGCACTCTGGAAGTCTGAGGACTTCAGAATGATGATAAATCCCTATTTGTGAGGGCAAAATAGACCATTGAAAAACCCAGCGATATAGCTTTTGTTCCAGTAAAGCAATCATTAACCATTAGTTAGTTCATGAAAGAACGATTGCTGTAGGAATAGAATTATCATATACTAAGTCATTGTTTCTGAAAATGGCATGACACAGAGGCAGGGTTAATCATGTTTAAAAACCATCTATAACCAAAAACCTCTGCTGAATTTAACTTTATTTACTATTGCTCTGTCTCATTATTTGGATTTTCTTAAGTTTGAACCTACTATATTGTGTGTGCATGTATGCATACGTGCGTATGGTATTTTGAGAGATGTTTGGTTAGGCCATGCCAAATTTCTAATTAACCAGCCTAGATTTCTTAGTCAGTTGTTAACTTTTTATAAAAATGTGTCTGAGTTACCTACCCTTTTGTTTAACGTGGTGAAGTTGGCCTTTTTGGGTTCTATTTTCACTCTTTATAGATCACATGCTTATTTACGCCTTCCCATTAATAATAGTAGATACATGGGAACCAATTATCAACATTTCTTTTTACAATTGCCATTGTCCTACATGTTTGGTACTTTTTTCATATTGATTCTAGTGTTTGTTCTTTCAGAATTCAATTCTCTCAGATTTGATACAAGATATAGAACCATTAGATGTAAGCCTCATTCAGAGAGATGTTCCGCCTACTACCTTGGATGCTATGAAGAGGACCATCTCTGGCATGTTGGGCTTACTTCCATCAGATCGGTTTAAAGTTTTTATTGAGGCTTTGTGGGAACCTCTCTCAAAGTTATTGGTCTCCTCAATGATGACTGGGTATGACTTTTTTATTATTCTATATTTGATCATATTTAATGTTCCCTTGTTAACAACTGAATGGATTTATACCATATAATAATTGTTTTATTTCTCTGGTTGTCATTGAAATTTAGCTTATAGAATTTTGGGACTTTTACCGATTTGAATAGGCCCTTTACTGGGCCTTGTCAATCCTAAATCAGAGGAATTAGTCATTGCAATGTTATTCGGATTAGAAGTTGTTTAATTGCTTGATATTGCTAAATTATGTTTTTAGAAGCCTGTCTTTTATCATATTTTAATGATTATTCTCTGATTAAATATTGGATTTTGATAAATCATATTTCTGCTCGACTTTTAGGTA
>CATIWK010353955.1:0-11762 GCA_949634005.1 Mallotus japonicus
AAAAAAAAAAACTATGTGCAACTACATTGCCATTAATAAAACAAAAAATTATCAGAAACCAAAAAAAACCAAAATGATACCAAATGTTCAATTCTTGTATTATAAGAAAATATATAACTTTCTTAACAGAGGTACTTGAAAACATAGTAATTTACTGTAAACATATTAACATTTACACATATAATCATAACACATTAATGGTTTTTTGTCATGGCAATTCCATTCGACAAACATGGCAATTATTCCTTATCCTTAGCCATGACGTAATGCAATTTTCATGATACTGATGAGAACATGGTAACCTCCAAATCATGATTCCTTCTAAAAATTCATTAGTACATATAACACAAACTCCCTCACATCCATCAATCCCATACTCCACCAATACCACCATGCCCTCTTGTATACTTATCATTGCAATTGGTGGTGATTTCTACTCCATTACTGGTATTGTGTTGTCCGACTTATCTTCACCATCATCATCATATCATCAATGTATTACTTGTTAGCAATTAATACCTCCAAATATTTCTTGTAGTTTGTGACTATAACATCCTCATCAACATCATTATCATTGATTTTTATCACTTCTATATCCTCAAATTCTACTTTGTTCTACGCTATAAATTTATATATTTCTCTACTAGAGCCACCTATAGTTATCATAAGTACAGTGCTTCGCCGTCATCATTTTATAATCACAACCTCCAGTTTACTTTTAATTAAAAATTTAATTGTAGCACTTCCCCAGTTTTTATATTTTTTTCCAATTTTTTAAGACCTTAATTTAAGTTAGCGTACAATATTGCCCTTCGTTTTTCTAGTTTTTGAAGAATTTAATTCAAGTCAACTTACAATAATGCCCTTAGCAATTCAAAATTCACAACTATGTTTTCTTTGCATGTATATTTATACTGTAAACAACAAATAGCTACAAAACAACCTTAAAAAAAAAACAATCGAACAATAACCCTTATGCAACCTAAAATGTTAAACAACCACAAAATACCAACAAATAACCCTTGAACTACCAATAATAACAAAGAGCTAAAAACAACCTAACAAAAACAAGAAACAACTATAAAACAACAACACTAACTCAATAACAACCTAACAATAACCCTGAAACAACTAAAAAAACATCAATGAACATTAAAATAACCTTACAAAAACTAGAAAACAACCATAAAATATCAACAACAACTTAATAACATCCTAAAAACAACCCGTTAACAATAGACATATAGCAACAAACATCAAAAAAACCTTACAACAACTATAAATCACCAACAACAACCATTCAATAACCAAAAAATAACAAATAACTATAAAATAACCTTACAATAATCAGAATAACTAAAAAACGACAACAACCCTATAACAGTCCTTCAGTAATCATATAACAATAACTACAAAATAATTGCAAGTACTTAAAGGTTTTTTCTTATCTATATATGTTTCATTGCAAATATAATGGAAACTATACCAGTATTCATACATCGTAATGAAAATGGAATAAAGTGCATGAAATTCTTCTTAAAAATAACTACAGCTTTCAAAAGTTGGCATAGCTCTTATTAGAACAACTTAATATCTACACAGAAGGAAAGAAAATAAATATTCAGTACAAAATATTAAAAGATTATCCACCTTTAAAAATACAAAATGATGCAACTTTTTTCTTTTAGTTGGAGCTAAAGAAAAAAAAAAGCAAATTTCACAAAATTCTCTCTGTGCATCACTGTTATTAATAAAGAATCTCTAAACACCAACAACTTCATGTCAAACCAACTTGCAAGAGCTAAACCACATCCACTGCCGGCAACCTCTGCAGTGTCTAAACAAAGCTCATCAAATGCATACTAGCAAAATTAACTCACAGATGTTATAGATTATACAAATATAATGAGTACAAGAATTTTAGAACAACACACTAATAACAAAGAATTAGAAGCAAAAGTAAAAAATAACAATGAAGAGTCATCTGTAACTTGTAATGCAACAGCGCCAAAACCTAAACAAGGTACAAAATACAAGGACATAGAAACTTTCAAAAAAAGCATTAAGTTTTACGCTTTCAATAACCATATTCAATATAGAGCAACTAAATCTTGCAAGTTGGAATCTATTACAAGGTGCTTCGATAAAAATGCAGCTGGTACATAAGGGCTTCAAAATATAGCAAAATATATATGTGTATAGCTCACAAATTCAATAATAACCACACTTTCCCTTTGGAGAATAGATTAGAAAACTAACGACAAGTAACAACATTTATATTTATTGATTATAACAAAATCAAAATATCAGAGCATCAAGGCCATATACACACTAGTAGATATTTTTAAAGATATGAAGGATGAATATGGTCTTAATATAACCTACTTAAAGGCTTGGAGATCAAAAAATATATATATATGAAAACTTAAGAAGTAAACTAGATGAATTTTATGCACTTCTTTTAAGCTTCTTGTATATGGTGAAGATGACAATTCTAAGGTAAGTTGTTGAGATAAAACGAAATAGGACTATCATTCCTCTATGTATTCATGGCTCTTTTTGCATCAATAAATGGGCAAAAGTACAGTAGACCAAGTCTAGTATTAGGTAGCATATTTTTAAAAGCAACATATGGCGGTACATTGCTTTCAGCAATAATACAAGATACTACTGGTAAGATCTTTTCCCTAGCTTTCTCTATTGTTGACTCTAAAAATGATGCATGTTGGGAATGAATCTTTATAAAACTGAAAGAAACATTTGATTGTAAACAAGGAATATGCATAGTTTTTGACAGACATGAAAGCATTAAAGAAATAATAAAAAAGATATACCTTAATGTTGTGCACATGGTATTTACATATACCACTTATTAAAAAACTCAAAAAGGATCAAAGATTTCTTTTTTTCAACTAGCAAAAGCGTACACTGTTGAAGAGATTAAGTACAATATGAATGAGTTAAATAAAATTAATGTAAGGTTGAAATAATAGTTGCACAACATTAGATGAAACATATGGGCTAGAACATTCTCAATTAATAACATATACTCAACATTGATGTGGAACATAGCTGAATTGATAAATGCATTTAACAGAGCAACAACTGAGCTACCAGTCATAATATTAGTGGAGCACCTATAAGCTTTATTACAAGACTGGACCTACAAAAATAAAACAATGCAAAATCAACCTTCACAAAACATGTAAAAAAAACCAAAAGATATATCGATTGAAAATTTCATTCAAAACCTAAGACTATATTTAACATTTAAAACATAAAAGCAGCATTATTGTCATAACAGTTATTATTGTTGTTGTTCTAGTTATTATTATTGTTGTTGTTGTTATTGTTGACTTTGATTATTGTTGATATTGTTGTTCCAGCTGGTGTGCTTGTGGTGTTTAATGTTGTTATTTTTCTTGGTATTGGTGTAGTTGTTGTTAGTGTTGTTGTTGTCGTTAATATTGTTATTGTTGTTTGAATTACTATAGTAGTTGTTGTGATAGTTGTTGGTATTGTTGTAGTTATTGCTATTATCATTAATTGCTCATCTTGCTGTTATACATGTTCTTTTTAGTATATTACAATTGTTCTTATTGTTGTTCTTATTATTATTCTTTGTTAATGATGTTCTTTTAATACTTATTACTTTACTTATTATCATTATTGTTGTTCTAATAATTATTATAACATTTTTTAATCACTAAAAATAAAAATCATTATAAAAATTTTCATTTGCAAACAGGTGAAACCTTCAACTCAAGACCTATTCAGAGTCAATGACGTTCAAACAACATTCATTATCAACATAAAAGAAAGAACATGCACCTGCGATAGATTCCAATTCGATAAGCTTCCATGTTTACTAGCTCTTGCAATATTGAAGCAGATGAATCAAGATCATTATATGCTTATATTACTACATAAAGCAAACCTTATTAAGAACATACCAAAAAACATTATATCCAATTGGGAACCAAACAACACATAACATACCAATTGAAAAGAAACAAATACAAGTCCTTCCTCCAGAATCAAGAATAAAATTTGGAAGATCGAAGAAAAGAATATTCAAAGCATTGTGGGAGAATAAAATTCAAAAAAAGTTTGTGAGATTTCAAGAACTTGGACACAATAGAAAGACATACAAAAATAAACTAAAAAAGAATTAATAAATAGTTGTTCATTTACCAAAAGAAAGAAATATACAAATTCATTTATTGAATTTTCATGTATTCAAACAAATTCACTCAGTTTCTTTAGTAAAAAAATTATATATTTCACTTTTAAAAATTTTAATTGGCTTATTCTCTCATAAATTGGTACCATTTAAGGAAATCAAACAACTAAAAATAGAGTAAAAAAACAATTTAAAACAAACATAAAACAGAAAACAACTAAACAACAACTAGAAAATAATAAAAAGAATACTAAAAACAACAACTCAGTAACAACTTAACAACAATTAATTCAAATAACTTTAGTGTCATTCTTAAATAAGCAAAATACATTGAAAACAACCTAAAAATAAAAAAAATCCACAACAATCCAACAACTACATTCTATATACTACCATTTCATTCACAGTGAATTCACAGCTAAAGAAATGAAAATATCATTTTTTATGATATTCACAAAAAAAAAAAGTAATTGCCCTAAAGGGGGGGTGAATAGGGCTTTTGAGAAATTAAAAGAAAATTAACAGAAATTAAAAAAGGATTAGAGAATGAAGATCAAGGAACACAAGAAATTAAGGAGTTCGGTTTATCAACAAACCTACGTCTCCACCTAACTCTCCCAAGTTAGAATTTTCAATCACCACAATCTATTCACTTAGATTCGATTTTTACAACCTTGAGTTTTAGGCTGAACTATAACCTTACAATCAAGAGTTTAGGATCACTCTTCAACCTAATTTCCAAGTGTTTTCAATAGGCAAACACTTCGACCTTTCACACAAGAATAGAACCTTAATGCCCTTTTCTAAAACCCCAGAAAATAGAAGAAGAAGAATTCCTATTATAACACACAAACCCACTTTCAAAAGAGTTAATGAACATAAAGAAAGTAGATGAAGATTTTGAGTGCTCAATTGAATGCTAAGAGAGAAAAACTCAACAACCAAAGTGTGTAACTCTTCAATGAAGCTCCAAGTGTTGATTTTATAGCTAAGCATAAAAAATATGTCTGTTGAGGGCATTAACTTCGTCCTCAACCTCCTTTAAGTTTCATTAAATGCAAAATAGCCTTTTTGCAGGATTTCTGCTGCTCATGGTCGTGAGGGGAGGCCTCACGATCGTGACCTATGAAAATATAGTTATTACTGTTTTAGGTGACCGTTATGCCTTGAAGGGAACCTGAGCACAGTCGTGAGGGCAGACCGTGAGCGTCTCAGGCTCTTTTGCTTGCTTGGAACTCCTATTGCTCATGACCTGGATGAGCTCATGATTAGCTCTCGTGAGCTGGTCACGACCACCTCACGGTTGTGATTCGTGAGGGTAGATCATGAGGGTCTCGATGTCTTTTGCCCTTTGTTGCTTCTATGGTCCTTCAGCTCGTGAGAAAGGCTCCCGGTCATGAGCTTTGCTCATGAGCACTCCCCTGTAGCCTTGTTTTAAGTAATTTTTATTCTCTAATTTTCCTAAATGAACCTTGAGCTTAGAGGGGGCTTACCTTTAACATTTGATGACTTAAAACCTTGAATAAACACACTTAAATAAACACATTAGATTATTCAAATTATTTGTAAAGTCAAAACTTTAGAGAGTGAATAAACCTAAGGTCAACATAGCATAATTCATCAACTATAAGAACACAGTACAATTTACTTCATAATTCATTCTAGTGAAAATACAAACTTCATATGTCTATTGTAATAAGAAATACAAACTTCATATACATAAAAATTCAAACACTTTTATTACAGTCTATTAACATGCCCATCAACATATTGAAGCTAAGGTCTCTGCAATAAAATGAATTGAAAATATGTTACCACATACATGCATATGAATGGTTTCACCAAAGAATCATTTGTTTCATATTTTGGAAATGAGATCACATTGTAAAAATTTTTAAAAACTTTTCAGTTTGACTTATTTTCTAAGAGAATAAAATTTCATTCCTTAGATATACCAGGGGAATAAGTGATTTTCATCGATGCAAAATTACATTTTTATTCCCATATAAATTTTAACCCGCCAAATATTAGCAATCAATTCTTATTCTGATTCCTGCTCTTCTTTTTATTTTTATTTATTATTATTATTATTATTTGTTTGGGAACGAAAGGGCCTCAAAGAGTCATATGCATGTTCACAAGGCCAAATACCCTAAATGGTAGATGCCCTTTCAATGAAAAAAAAAAAGAACTAATTGTATGGTATTACATAACTTCCAATTATGGTAGATATTGATCACAATTGTTTCACCATTTAGCATCTGAAATCCAAAAGAAGTCAAGGATAGTCTTAAGCATAAAAGGGATTAACACAATTTCTCAATCACCCTCTGGTTTTCTACGTCTAATCAACACTGGAACTGAATAATCGCATACAGTTGTTATCAGTATAGCACTAAACGAACAAGAAAACAAATTCATTTAATTAAGCAGAAACCAAAACAACTACTATTTAAGCAACTTACTGTTAGCATAGATATGCCCTAGTGCCATTTTGTAATGTATAATGACCTTGTAAATCATCCCTATGGCAATAAAATATTCATTTAAATAAAGTGTTTATTTATTTAAGTATTTACCCTTTAGCATTATGTTAAATAAATTTATTATCAAGAGTTGATAGTATGAGTTACAAATTTATTTAGTACATATGCTATAAATTGTTCATAGTCAATTAATTAATATTTGGGCAATATTAATCAGACTATCACCTCTGTCTATTTTCCTTGATTAGTATGTGATGCTAATAGTGGGAGGTAGTGAGTCTCATGCTACTTGATATGGGATATCAGAATAGACATGTGGATACTCATGTGATGGGTGGATCGAACAGTAACGTTAGATTTGTGATTGCAAGGATATTCACTTATAGTCAACGATCACAGTCTAGGTCATAATGGTGCATATGGTCCTTTGACCTGAGGTGACACGGTCATCCACATTTGAGTGGTTAGAATTTGGTACCGCTTACATACTTGTGTTTTTCACACATGGGTATATGGCGTGTGGTGGCTCTAGTCGGTTAATTGTAGGGATGAGTGTTTAACCAAGAAGGGATTCATTACCCGGAGTGAACTGGGATAGATCCTATGCTATCTAAGTTTATTCTTGATGAATAGAGTTCCTGGCCAGGATAAACATAACACATTCTGAGAGTTTCAGTGCTAGAAAGTGTTTCTAATACTCGTGGTGTTTTATCAAGAATAACTTGAGATGAGGTCATATGATAAAGCTATTAGAGTTTGACTTAAACTTGACTCTAGGCTATATCGGGATCTTCAAATGAAGTGATTTTAGTGCACGGTAATTATGACCATAAGGGTTCATGTGAATCAAATATGCATTCATATCTAATTGGGTAGTTGTGATATCGATGTTAGGGGTCACTTACAACTTATGAGAACTAAATGTGCATAATTGGGATTTTCACATTTAGACTTGAAAGAGTTTCAAATAATATCAAGTGTTGATATCATATTCTCATTGCCAATTAGACATGAACCTAGTAAGTCACACCTAAAAGAGTTTTGCCAAATCATCATTAATGTTAATCTAATTATTGATTAAAGAGTTTAATCAATTAATTAAGATTAATGGAATTGGATTTATGCTTTAAGCAATGATTCCAACATATCATGAAATCTAATTCCACTAAGAGTTTAATTATTAATTTATACTTAATTAATATGAGATATTAATTAAAGTATTAAATTAATAATATATGTTGTTTCCTATTAGGCTTGGATTAATGGCCCAAAAGAGTTTTGGACCAAAGATTAATCCAAGGCCCACTAGCTTAATCTAGGCCCATTTGATTTATGGATTGGACTTGGCCCATTTATTAGCCCAAGAGTTGGCCCAATAATCAAGCCCAAGTCCATCAATCAACATATAGTCAAGTTTGGCATATTAGGCTGGCATTATCTCTAATGTGTGTAAATTGTTAACTATGGGTAAAGTAAAGATTAGGATGCCTTGTTTAGTGTAGAGAATGAATGTGGACTCAATGCATGAGATGTGATTAAATCTCTACATCATTCTTATACACTAGTAAGTAGCTTATGCAATTTGTACACTACTATGTCAAGGTGGCATGCAAAGTGGCATGCTAATGAAGTGGTGTTACTTGTACAAATTCTACACTACTATGACAAAGTGCTTGCTTTTTAATGACAAGGTGCTTGCTTGTGATGACAAGGTGCTTGCTTGTGATGACAAGGTCCTTGCTTGTGATGTCATGGATGATATCAATGAGGTGCTTGCTTTCTTTATAAATACCCTTAAAAGTGTTCTAAGGTGGCTAATAAAAAAATTGTAGAGAAAAATAAGTAGAGGACTTTGGTAAGAAAATATACCGAAAGGAAATAACAAATACTCAAAATAAACTCTATAGTTCTTGCTAGAGGATTGAGTTAGTGCAAGTTTACAAGGGTCAATTGAGAGGGACTTGCTACTTTACTTTATCAAAAGCAAGAAGGTGATTGGCAAAGCTTTGGTGTTTCAAGCTAGAGGCCTAACACTTGGGAGGCTAAGCAATTGATTCAAGAGTTGAACTAAAGCATCCAAAGCTTGTAGAATACTTGTGGTCTACACCAAACTTAGGAGATTGTAAGTTTTTTTAAAACTTAGAATTCCTAGGTTGTTGCCTTTCATGTTGATATGTTATTTAGTTATATGTTTAAATGCAAATTAGATTATTGGGAATGGAATTCTTTATGTGATGAAGGGTTATGTTATGTAAATTTTTGAAATTTACTTTACTTAGGCTTGTGCTCACCACACATGTCATTAAGGCCTAACTAGCATAACCGATTCCTAACACCTACCAAAGAAATTACGAAAGAAAATGAACCCGCCTTTCAAATAGAAGAAGATGTAGTTTTGAAGCAACTCAAAATGCTTAAGTCAGTGTCTGTGATCTTTTAATGACATCAAAGAAGCATAGCGAAGCCTTAGTACGTGCCTGGACAGTGTAACAATCTCTATAAATGCTTCTCCCAAAGACATGATAGCTTCACTACTCCCAACTTCAGGCAGTGTTGTTTCATTCTCTGACAATGACGTCCTCTTAGAGGGGAAAGCCTATAGCAGGCCTCTATTTATCCAAGTGACCATGAAATCTAAGAAAACCTCATGTGTTATGGTTGACGATGGCTCAACCATCAACGTTTGTACTCTTAGCCTGCTCCATAAGTTTAGGATACGGGTTGAGGACCTCGAAGCATCCAATGAGATAATTAGATCTTATGATGACTCTATGAAGCAAGTGGTTGGAACCTTTAAAGCCATAGTCATAGTAGGAGAGATTAAATCTATTGTGGAATTTATGGTATTGAATATGTCGCCCATATTTGCCTTGTTATTAGGAAGACCCTGGTTTCATCCACTTAGAGGGGTGCTATTTACCTTACATCTAAAAATCAAGTTCCCATTAAATCGAAAGGTAGCCACTACTGAAGCTGAGACCAATAACATAATCATCTGTATGAATGTTACACCTTTAGCATTTCAGGTATCAGTGGTCAATAAAGATTAGCTTAGTCTAAAGGTCACAATTATGATGAAGAAGATGAGTTATGAACTAGGAATTGGACTTGGAAAGAAGCAAAATGGGATTCCAGAATTACCAGACTTCAAGGGCCAGACTAACAAGCAAGGGTCAGGCTATGATCCGGCCATATATAATGACTACTTTTGTCTCCGAGGGCTCTCTCACCAAGTATCAAGGCCAGCCTGAGGAGTGGGAATGCAACAAAATTAAGAAACCCAGCTTCGAGATCTTTACAAATATGATTGGTAATATGGGAAAGGAAGAGGATTAGAAAGAAGAAGAAGAGGAGATAACCATCGCAGAAATTGAGTAGGTTTTACAGAATATGAGGATGGAAGCTGAAGCTCCTAGATACATCGATACTACAGTTCTTATTGAGTCTAGCATAGAGGATGTCCTGTTTGATGATAAGTATGTCTGTGATAATGTCTGTATTGCCTATCTATTTGAGTCTTTTAATGTACCAAACTTTTAAGTATGATGTAATAAAGTCTGATTTTTCCTACTTGTGTGATGTGTTTTATGATGATGATGAGCATTTCATTTAACCTTACATGAGCATCTTTGATAGTCATTCCATTAACACTGAGCCATTTAACAGAGGTACGAACACAGATCCTCACATATTGCATATTTCAAAAGATGTTACCCCTGAGGAAAAGAGAGAATTAGAAAAAATATTAATAAAATATTCAAAAGTATTCGTTTAGACGTATGATGACATGCCAGGCATTGACTGAGACTTTGCTTAATATTTCATTCCCACTAAGGAGGGGTGCAAGCCAATAAAACAGAATATGTCACGTCCGTGTTTTGAAGACACTAAAATATAAAACTAATAAATAAATAAAAATAAATATCTGCATATGAAAATAATAATTGAAGATAAACATATGTATATATATGTGTTAGAAGTTAGATATAGATGTGTTAGAAGTTAAAAATAGGTTATAACTAAATTATCACAATATAAAATTTAGAAATACGGACTTTATTGTACAAAAAGAAAGTTTGAGGTTATAATTGAATGGCAATAAGGGAAGCAGGAGGTGTCAAACTCTTGTATACTTGAGTTTTGGCTCAACTCATTTTAGAGGGTGAGTTATCCTTTCTTTCGCCCCATGTCTACTTTCATTTTGACAAAAAAAAAAAAAAAAGAGAACAAGAGAGAGGGAGGATGCGATCAAAACTGGTGAGTGATTTGTTGATCTCTACCTAATTCACCTTCATCTTTATCTTCTTTTAAGTTCCTCTTCTTGCTGATTTGCTATTGTTTCTCTTAAATTCAACTGGATGCTTCTTTTTCTTCAACTTACTTTTGGTGAATAGCCTCTATATTCTAACTTGGAATTAAACCATCTTCTTTATTTAATCTGTACTTAGTTCTGAAAATTTGCTACATAAGATGCTTCTTCTTGTTGGTGGGAGTTCAATTCTTGTTGACATGTAATAGTGTGGTTTGATGATCCTTTAACATAATGGTTTTTGTTTTGAAGTTTGTTTTAATGAGAGTATTTCCTTCTCTTTTTTTCTTGGTTTGATTCCAAGCTTTCTTCAAATTGCTCTTCTTGTTGACTGTCCCAAATCTAGTATTGATTTCATTGGTTTCCACAAAATCTAGTAACGGGATGTGTTTTACCTTTACTGATGAAATTACTTAATCTGTCGCTCCATGATAAATTTTTTGATAAGAACTTAAAGAATGACACAGTTATGCTAATATAATAATATATATATAAAAGAAGACAAGTGCTATAGCAAATTGGCCACTTACTATTATGTTGCAGCATTTACTTGGCTGGTGTAACAAATAATAGGCGAGAAGGGGGTGAAAGTGGGAATATAAGCACAAGCAAAAGTAATAATCTCTGCAGAAATCATATGACCCGACTAAGGATATTAAGGATAAAGATTCTCTACCAAACTAATTTAATTATAATTAATTCAAGGAATCTCTTTGGCATTTAAAACCTTACATATATATATATATATATGTATGTATCTATATATATAGATACATACATATAT
>CATIWK010353997.1:0-13597 GCA_949634005.1 Mallotus japonicus
ATTAAAAAATATCAATCAAAACTTTTTGTTAGGTCAATTCAATGATTTAAGATTCAAGAACTGGATGATGCACCAAATATTACATCATCAGTACAAGAATCCAACTACTAAAATTTCATGTCTTTAAATTTTCATGCAAAAAGTAAGCATGATAAATATAATTTTCTGAAATCTTGACAAGGACATGATCACATGACAATTACAAGTTACAACTAAACCTTGAAGGCAATGATTTAAATGAAAGCCAAGCATTGAATTCTCAGAAAAAATTGAACATTTAGAAGTGGGCTTTCCTAGTTGTGTTGTAACTAGACTTACTAGAAAATACCAATCAAGTTTATTTTAAATAGGGATAAGTACAATTTTGATCCCTGTGATTTCACCTTTTGAAAAAACTAGTCATGTGATTTTTTTTTTTTTGCGACATTTAAGTACCTAAGTTTCATATTTCGTACACTTTAGTACCCTATCAACAAGTATCATCATTGTTTTATAAGAAAACATTAATATAATATTAAATTTTAATGATAAATTTATTCTATATATAAATTATGATCAACCTAACTAATTGGTTATTTTTAAAAATATTACAAATTTATTTTAAAAATTCTTTCTTTTTATTCATAATAAAATTAAAAACACACCTGAACTTGAGTTATTGTGAGTTCATTATATTTAACCGAATGCTATATCACTCAATATATTAGTTTACTACAGAAAATTTATATATTTTAACATTAAAGTATAGATTGTTTTTAGAAGGGTGTTAAAGCATACAAAATATGAAACACATGTACTTAAATGTCGCAAAAAAAAAACATAAGATTAGTTTTGCCAAAAGGTGAAATCACAAGGATCAACATTGTACTTATCCCTTTTAAATATACAGAAGTCCAAACATCCAAAGATGGCGACACTTCAAGGTTTGAAAATTTAATTCACCTGAGGAACTGCACAATCAGCATGTATTGGATCCCAAAGGACAGAGCAGAAGCACTCCCAAGCATCAGTTTGGACTTCAAATATAGGAGCCCTGTTATCGAAAAGATATAAGTTAAGATTCTAGTCCATGGTTAACAGAAGGCACTAATAACTTCAAATATAGGAGCCCTGTTATCGAAAAGACATAAGTTAAGATTCTAGTCCATGGTTAACAGAAGGCACTAATAAGAAACTACAAATCAATTGTCAGATGCACACATACATATACTGAAACAAAAGCAAACACCAAGTGAGAAATGGCCAAATTGGAACTTTTAAGTAGTAAAAAATGCTTGTAGGTTACAGTAATAAAATATATGTTATTAATTGAATTTGGAGGGTTAAAGAAGGGATTTTGGAGGCTGAAATTTTCAGTTAATTCCAGGCAATCAGATTTGAATGTCGAGAACAAACTAAGAAGTCCTTCAGCATCACTCCTAACATTGAATTGCATCACAAAATCCAAAGAAACAGAATTGCTGTAATTTTTTGTTCTTGACTGAAAACCAAATGAAAAGACTTACTAGCATGAATAATTATATAACAAAATTAACACGAAAACCTTGTGCTGTGTTTGGTTGGATCCAACTGAAGTTATAATAGGACTATGATGAACTTACAAGTGCAGTCAAAAAGTCTAACAATGCAAGAAATGAATTAAATAGTCAATTCTAATGTTTGGAAAGCTCATATTTACTAGAATTCACTCCCTTCAACATTGAAAAGGAAAAAGAAAAAATTAAGGGGTTGTTTAGTTTTGGAAAACATTTTTTGTTTTCCTTTTTCAATTTTCTTTTCCTTTTCTAGTTTTCCATTTTTCAAAATAGAAAACGGAAAAACAGAAAATCAATTTGTTTGTTACTTTTCATTTTGCAATCTTTCATGTTCTCATAATTTTTATTTTTCTGATGAAATTTATTATAATAACTTACTATTTAATATAATAATAATTATTATTGTAATTCATATGATATTATTTAATATTAAATTTATTTGTTTATAAAAAAAATTTTAAATCATGCACATTTAATTAATTTCAATTTGAAATCATCAGACTGTTATAATGGTGGTGGACGTAGCAAAGGTTGTGGTAATGGTGGATGTAGCAGAGATTGTAATGGTGGTGGTGGTGCAACCAATATGTCAGGAGGTTGTGGCAAGTTGTGGTGGTGGTGGCGGCAGCAACGGTGGTGTAACCACTGTGTTAGAAGGTTGTGGTGGTGGAGGCGGTGGCAACGGAAGTTATGGAGATAATGGAGGCTATGGTGATGGTGAAGATAGTGGAGGTTGTGGTGGTGGTACTGGAGGTAGCGGGGTTGTCGTGGTGGTGGTGCTGCAACCACTGTGTTAGGAAACTATGGTGGTGGTGGTGGAGATGGCAGAGAATGTGGTGGTAGCAAAAGTAGTGGTAGTGTAGTGGGGGGGTGGGGGGGTGGGTGATGGTGCTGCAACCATTGTTGTCAAGAAATTGTGGTGGTGATTGTGGTGGAGGTGGTGGCGATGGTGACAGTGATGGAGGTAATAGAGATGGTAATGGTGCACAGTGGTAGAGGTAGTAAAAGCTATGGTGGTGGAGATAGGGGATATTATGATGGTGGTAGTGATGGTGCTGCAACGACTGTGTCATGAGGTTATGGTGGTGAAGGTAGGGCTCGTGGCGGCAAAGGTTATGGTGGTGGTGGTGGTGACAGAGGAAATTGTGGTGGTAGGTTGTGGTAATGTCAGAATATCAATTGGAAAACTTGGAAAACATGGTGGTGGTGATAGAGGATATTGTGGTGGTAGGTTGTGGTAATGTCAAAATATCAACTGGAAAACTTGGAAAACATCTTTTTATTAGTTTTCTAAAGACTTATAATTTGAAAAATTTAGAAAATAGTTTTAGTCTTCTAAATTAGAAAATATCACAACTAAACAATAAAAATTATATTTTCTAGTTTTCTTCGAATAATTTTATGAAAAATAGACATTGTTTTCCAAAACTAAAGAGGCCCTGAACCATTTTGAAAGAAATTAAATCATATGCCAAAACATGATTTTGCAATAACTTAGTTCAACTGAATTCTTGTACATAAATTGTAATTGCATACAAAATATAATCATGATTACTTAATTTTATTTTATCAATAGTATAACTTTTTATACAATAATTCTTATTGTTAATACTGCTCACAACCACCATCCTCTTGCCGGCCACCATCATTACCACTACCTGCCCATAACCACCACCACTGCCAGCAGCCCCAATCCATTACTTCCACCATTAGTATATGATTGCCACAACCACGAAATAAACTATTATGTGCATTTTTTTAGGCTTGTTGATAAAATTGATAAAAAAATCATCCAAACCTTTACGGGTTTTGACAATTTCAGCCAATCCTTTTTAACGTTGGCTGATGGCCGATAAACTAGAAAGTTCATAACTTCTTTATTTTATGATCTACAACACTTAAATGATTTCATTAAATATTCAATCAAAACATTAGGTGTCACAAATTGTTAGACAACTACCATATCGTGGTCACATGCTTCTTATTATATATAATGGATGTTACATCATGCAAATTGCTGGTGCTCTTTTTTTCTCCCTCGTCTTTTCGCCCCCAACCAGCTACTAGGACAACGCACTCTCCTTTCAAATAGTTTCTTCCTAGTCTAAGACTAATAAAAAAATTAAATGTATATTACCTCAATTTTCAAATACAATGCTTACAACAACAAAAAAAAACAAAAACAAATAAGGTTTTTCTTTTTTTTCTTTCAGATTTTTCTTTGACTAGCAATTTGTGAAACTATAATTGTTAGATCCGCAAGATCAATGGTTTTTGAGTCGCTTGGATGGACAAAATCAAGGATCAATTTTTTTTTTTTTTTCAATTAACACTTAATTTTGTGCTTTTTTGAGTGTGTGAAAATCTACTAATTTTTTACAAAACCCATGTTAAAATCAAATATAATTGTCTCTCAAATAGTAGCAGAGTTCAGTCTGATTTTGTAACACCATGAACATTCCAATTTTGTTAAGAAAAACCCTGATTATAATATCATAAATCAAAGATTTTAAGCAAATTGTTTAAGCTTTTGGATTGGACAGTCTAACAAGAAAATATTCAACCTTTATCGCGTGCAAGTGAATGTAAATCCATAAGCATGATCAAACAAAAGAACATAAATACTTGGTTTACCTGCGCCACTTTCCACATATAGCTCCACTACTACTTTCTCCTGCACCATCTATAACCCCTCTACACTGAAGCCAGTTACCAATGAAGCTAAGATTATGTGGCTTGCAGGACTTGAACTCCTGCATAAAGAGATATCAGTTATCTCTATAATCTAGAAGACTACCAATAAATAGAGGACATATAATGATCTAAAACGCAGCCTTACAGTTGAATTAACAAAGTCTGATGGATCCATTCCCAAAGCTTCACCCATTGTATCTATATCACTGCATGAAATTATTAAAAAAAAAAAAATTTCATTACATGGTAAATAGAGATTGTAGGCTGACCCTAACCTGAAAACCTGACCTGCCCTCCCAAAACCTAATCTGCCCAAACCCGAAGTGATCTTGAAAGTCAAAGACATGAATCCAATATGATCCAACCCAAAACAACCTGAACCCAATGATATGAAACCCAAAGCAACCTGAAACCTAAATGACCCGAAACCGAAGCAACCAGAGACCAAATTAGTTTGCAACTGAATGACCAGAAACCGAAAATGACTTGAGACCTTGACGACCTTGCTGTAGAATAATATTAGCATCTCCATCATTATTAAAAATTTAAAATTATTTATTATATTCTGAAATTAGAATAATTATTAAATTAGAACATAACTATAACTCTCTCGTTCTCTCTCTCTATATATAATTCTCCTTTATGCCCTTAATGAAACTTGAGACACTTAATCATCTTTTTCTTTTTTTTTCTTTTTAAAAAAAAATTATGGCTAAGCAAGTGCCTAATATTATTACTTTCTAGTTAGCATTAGTGCATGTTTTGTAAATGTAAACCTTCTACACATTTTAAATGATTGACAGATTTCTTATAATGCAAAAACTTAGATATTTTAAAAAATTTGCTAACAAATAAAAGAATACTACATATCATTTAGTATAAAATAATGTTTTCTCTACCTGTAGTAATTTTTATTAAATTTTTATTGTTGGCACTTTCTAATGTTGAGGTCCAATAAATTATAGTCACTTTATTTGACTCAAATATAGACAAAATTTATTAAATAAAAAATGAAACTTGATAACTTAACCTGAAAACCAATCAGAAACCTAAAGAAACTCAAATCTGAAATGACCAGATCTGAAATGGCCTGAGTAAAAAATAATAGAGTCCAAAAACCAAAATCCAAAAATGATCCAAGCCTAAAACAAAACCCGAACCCAGAATGACCCAAGATCGAAAAGCCCTAAAGATAAAATGACCAAAGACTCCATTGATATGAGACTGAAATACCTAAAAACAAGATAATCTGAGCCCAAAATGACCTGAAAACAGAAATTGAAACCCAACGCGACCTGGCTGTTTGCCATCTCTAATGGTAAAAGCATTAGATGAAAAATGAATGATCATAACTTGTCTTTTATTTCATTCTTTAATCTTTTATATAAACATATAAAGAAGTTCTAAGAGCGACATATATAGTAGGAGATTCATTCTCCAAAGCACCAAGTTAACAAAATCTAAGGAGATACAAAATTAAGTTCTAAACTTAAATCTGATCCTTCCCAAAGTAGTCTGCCTTAGTATGCAGAAGGTTATGGATACATAAACCACAAAACTTTCCTTATAGCGAAAACATGGCTTAAATTTGTCTTTGCTTCTGATCAATACAACGATAGTACAAAATCACATCATGGACCATTTTCTTCCAATCCCATATAATTGTTGCCGTATTCCCACTTCTAGTAGCAAGAAGCTTCGGCTTTTTGTAAAAATAAAGTCCAAACAGTCAAAAAAGATTTTTTCACAAAGAAGCCCAACCAGGATACTAAATATTGGCAGATACGGTAGATATGTAACCAATCCAATATTTGCCAACATGGCAGCATTATGTTTCTAACATCATTCTTTCTTGTGGCCATCTTTTTTTTAATATACTTAAAATGATGTTTCCTCATGCACGTCATTTCCTCATTCCTTGAGCTTTTTGTGCATTTTTTTTTTACCCTTACTTCTATTTCCTGTGGACCACTCATCTTCACACAACAAAGATCTTACCTTAAATTTCCACCAAACTCACCTTCCCTCACTCCCATCATCTTCATGACAATTAAAAATTTGCTAAAAAGCCCTGCATTTTTTTCAATTTTTCCTAAATTAAATCCTTTCTTTTAGTTAGAGGTGTTGTCTACTTTGGATGTTGTTTTAATGAATAATTTAGCTATAAGTGTCGTCTCTATGACCAATTTAATATTTTTTAGAAAAACAAAGATTTTAAGTTTGTTTTAATACTTGAATCTACTTTAAACTTTCCTATAGCAACACAACTGCATCATTCAATCCCAAGCTCCCTAGCATTTACTATTTTCCCAAAACTTCTATTGTATCTTAAGAGTACCATTGTGCATGCCTACTTTCTTGTACTTATATTAGCACTTAACATCCAAACACTGATGCTCAGTGGATAGGAACGAGAAAGAACTATCATTGGATACTTTGTTGTTCATGTATTGGCGCCTGAATATTGAATCCCTATCAGAAACTTTATCGATCTTATATTAGCACTGAAATACACCTCAAAGATCATCTTTTATTTCTTTTATTTAAGACATTCGAAGGTTTTATTTTGCCCAATAGCAGCGGCAACAACAGTGCTAAACTGAGGCATACATAACTACATATTTGGTTCCAGTACCAAGATACCAATGACTTTTGGCATTAAAGTGACAAAAACACAAAAGCATCCATCCACATACCACTTCCTAGTCTGAGCATAATGTATTCAATCTTACGCATTTATGCGCCAAATCACATGATTCTAGAAGCCACAAAAAAGAGAAGGACAGAACTTGCACAAGAAGACTTCCAAGAACAATAATAGGCTTTCAAGCACAATAACAGGAAGCAACAATCAACAACTAGTGTGATTAGTATGAAACTCTGACTCATAAAAGATTTGCAAGTTCTGATTCTTGGTAGCTTGCAAAGTAAATTAAGCTGTTCCTTATTAGTATTAGTTAAAGAAAAAAAAAAGCAAGAGGATTATGAACAGCACATACTTGGTAATTGGCCCTGACCAGTCTGGAACTTCTGCTTGAAAACCTTTCCCAATTCGAACACCAGTTGTATAAGACCCAATATCTCTTAACATCAATGCTATACAATTTGACTCACTTGTAGAATAATTTCCGCATCTGCCCTTCTCACCAATCATATTGGGAAATCTTCTAGAAATTGTCTCTGACAGAATTTTACACCGCTTTTTTGAACACGAATGACAATACCACTCATCTTGTGGTATTTTTTTTACGCGAGGATTGCAGCAAGGTAAATGAAATGCCTCCTCACAGCTATCACAGATTAGCATTTTAAGCGGAGATTCAGGACGAGCACAAATTTTGCAAAACCGGAAACTGCTGCTAGCACTACTATCACCAACACCTTCAGCAGACCCATGAGTCCTGCTAGGCCAAACTCCTTCAAGCACCCCCTGGTTTCCAATTCTAGAGACACATAAATCCATTTCCGATAAATCTTCCCCTAGGACCTCCGCAACCATTGCACTAGATGAGGAGCACTCACTAGTATCTTCCACTTCAGTGTGCATAGACGCTGAAGCAAGTTCTATATCTGACTTTGATGATGAGCAACTGTCATTTATACTGTCAACCTCAATGATTTTCTGCCCAGTATATTTGGAAGCTTGATCAGAAACCCGTTCTTCTAGCAATAAACATCCATTAACAGATTCGGATTTCAAAACAAGAGACTCTCCTTTGTGTGCTACATAAGGCATGTCACAATCTTCAACAGCGTGCTGACCTTGAGAAATCACATGTGTCTCCTTAAATGAAGGAGCACAAGAACTGACAACAGAGACACAGTCCTCTCCACTTCGCTTCGCACTTGCAAGAACCTTTGCTGAGAATGCAGCACTGGGATTTGCTCGTAGTTTCCTTCGACTATATACGAAACTTGGATTAGAACTTTCAGGCATTGCACTGATAGTTGATAGCTGATGACTTGTCACAAGACTTGACGGGCATGAATAATTCTCCTTCTTTTCCTCCGTGATTGATGCACCTTCTCTAGAGCCAATATGAGAGCACTCATGATACTTTGGACACATCTGATGAATTTCAAGAAACAGGCATCCAAACACCCATAAAGTGTTGAAGGCTAGCCAGAAAAATAAAAATAGAGCTATCTCAGTTGAACTTGATAAAGAAACTATGAACCGACATATTCACCTGCAATTAATTTTGACAATATCTGAAACTGAAATTACACGCAAGACCCTGTGCAGCTGCGGAACTCCATTTATGGTCCAAGCATTTGATTCAAAGTAACATTAAAAAAAAAATGATCCCATCCATTTATGGCATCAAAATACTGATCATTTTGACAAAATAGAAGAAAACAAATTCAAATACTTTGCACTAAGAAAACCCATTATTATGCGCATAACTAATTGTAGCATGTTTTTCATGAATCATGTTCCTAAACAAATCATAATGCATGAGTCAAATTAATTTCATCAAGAATATGGTAAAGCATATCTTTAATAAGAATTTCAAAGCTTTTTTGACAATCAAAAGTTTGCTATTTTAATTCATAGAAAAAATGAATATGATTTTGCATCTATCTTCCTTCTTTAAACCCAAACATCAAATATCAATAGCTTCAAATATATATCGGCTGATTTGATACATAACGAAGATTGTGAACCATTTGAAACTAAATCACCGGCTACAAGTATAAATTGATTGGTGTTGAGGCCAGAGTCAAGAGGAGGAGAACAGAGAAAGACACATACCTGGACAGAGAAGAATCCGTACTTTCTTTTCTTCTTTCAAAACCCTAAAATCTGAACAACGAGGTGAAGGAGTGAGATGTCCGGTAGTCGGAAGACGATTTTTTTTTTTTTCACTTTATGTTCTTTTAACTTTTATTATTTTTGCTGCCTTTTGAAAATCCTTAACCTTCTTAAAATTGTTTTTGATAATGACTTTGTTAAAGTACGATGAATTTCAAAAAACAATTTGATAACAACCGAGTTCTACAAAATTTAAAAATAGGAAAAGTGAAAAAAAATACATGTAGTTTCCAACTCTAATTAACTTCAGTCCTATGGTTTTAACCCTAACAAATTAGTACCTTAAGTTTCATTCCGTTAGTAAGTCATATCAAATCAGTTAACAATTGTTATAAATGCTGACCTGCAGAGGGTATTATCATCTCATCACATAACATTTTTCCAACCTGGCAGGCAAGGACAAAACGGTTATTTAACTTACTAAGTTAAAAGTGTTAAGCCAATAATGATAAAGTCTTGATTGTTTATTGCCTCTTTTCAAACCAAATCCCTAATTTCCTCCTTCTCTCTGTGTGTGTGTGTGTTAATTCCAAATCGGTAATTGAAACTTCAAAATGCAAAATTGATACCAACATAGCAAAATTAATCAAGTGTAACATATTTCTTGAGTGAGAAAGAGCAAAAACTTTAAGATTAATTGAGCTTTTGTGAAGGAGTGAGTAAGAAAGCTTACAACAATAAGGAAATTACTTGGAGAGCAGACTATTTAAAGGGTTTTTAAACTTCAAGCACAAGGTAAGTCAAAATCTCCATGAAAATCCTTTTCATTTTTGTTTGTGCATGTTAGTGTTGAAGCAAAACCCCATCATTCTTACTGTAGCAGCAAGAACAAAGCCTTTAAATTCTCACCGAGATTTATTTTTGGATAATTTTTTCTTGTGTTTTTTTATTTAAATATGAGTGTTATTTGCTTGCAATTTAGTTAGTTATTAAAAATGGAAAATGATTTTTATTGTAAAAATATGTAGTGGAATGGCGGAGACAGTGAACTTGGTACTCCACCATGAGGGGAAATGGACAGATAACTCATTTACATCATATGAAGAGGGCAGTATAGCTTATAAAACTATGGACATTGACTATATTTCAATGTTTGAATTATTTTGGTTCTTTAAACATTTCGGGTATACCACTGGATGCAAAATGTGGTATAAAATTGTTGGGTTATCACCACCTAAGGGAATAAAAGAAATTGTTGATGATAAAATATGTCAGTATATGTTGGATTTTAATAAGGATGAGCATCATATAGATGTATACTATGAAGAAATTGGACCCCTTTTAAATGCTTATGACCCTGATGTTTGTGAAGAAAATGAAGAAGAAATTTATGCATATGATACTGACATTAATTACAGTGTTGTTGAAGTGAATAGTGATTTTGATGCTGACTTTGATGATCGAGAGGGTGAGTATGTAGGTTAGGTGACTGTGTATGCTAAAGTGAATAGTGATTTTAATATTGAGTTTGATAATCTTAAGGGTGAGGATGCTAGGGGAGAGGGTGAGTATGCAAGTCAAGAAATTGAGGATGTTAATGATGTTAATGCCAATCTACCAGAACACAATTGTCATGTTAGTCAAAATGAATCAAATGGTGTTGAAGCAGCTCAGGATAGGAAGCTGACTGATGTGAGCAATGATGACTTACTAAACGTTGCTGAAAAATAGTAAGGGATGTGTTGAATATTAAGAACGAGTTAAACAATGATACATCAAATATTGATTACAAGTGCTTAAAAGAGGAAAATGAAACTGATTTAGTAAGCGCAGGTGAGATTTCAGAATTTTACGACAATCATGAGAGTTCTGACGATGATATTTTCATAAATTTTGTAAGTGGCTCTAACTTAGGGATGTAGGATCAGGGGGGTGCATCTGCTAGGGGTGCTCATGCAAAAGGTACACAAAGGGCTGAAGAAGTTGGTGGACAAACTGGAAATGACTTCACAGAGGAAGATTTGAAGGAATTTAATGAGATGGTAATGTAATTCGAGATTCTTACGAGAATGTTTTTAAGTCATTTAAAGAATGAGACAAGCGCATGATAATGATATGCAATCAAGCACATGTGATGCACAAATGTAATAATCATCATTAATGAAAATAGTAGTCGGCATATAATTTTGTGGTGGTGATGATATCTCATAAAACATGTTAGTGTTTGAGAGAGTGAAAGCATTTATGAGAATGTACTTTGCATGTAAAAATGTGTACAAGGATGTGCATGAAAGTGTGTGTGATGCATGATGTGATTTTGGGGATCATGCAATATGAATGTAAATTTAGGATACAAGCAAAAATGATAGTAATGCAGTTTGGGGTGTATACAGTGTAATTCCACAAGTGCCAAGAGGGGGGGGGGGTGAATTGGCTTTTTAAAGAATATGGGTAATTTTCGTTTTTCTCACAATAGCCACTAAAAACAGAGTGATAGCTGAATAAAATGAAGTAGAAGATAGATGAAAACTCTAAGGATTTATAGAGGTTCGGCCCTCAAAGCCTACTCCTCTCCTCAACCACAAGTTGAGAGTTTGAATCCACTATCAATCTACTTCAAGGTGTAGATCAAACCCTTACAAGCTTAAACAAGCTACCCAAGTGTTTTCCCAAGGCTCACACTCTAACCCAAGTGTTTTTCAAAGGCTCACACTCTAACCCAAATGCTAAGAACAATCCTCTTAGCTTATAGGTGAATAAAACCCTAAACTAACTCACTCAATCTCACTATTGAGCTATTGAATGAAGGAATTAAACACTCACCAACCCACATTCAAGAACACTCTTGAGTTAGAAAAAGATTACAAGAATTAAAGATGAAGATCTTGGGTGGTTAAAGAATGAATTAAAGATTGAATGCTTCAAAGATAGCTTTAAATTTGTTTGCTCAACTTCCTCTTACTTCTCTAGCTGAAAAATGACTTCTATTTATATCCACATAGAAAAATATAGCTGTTGGACATGTAATAAATGCAAATAAAGCTGTTGAAACCACCCAAAAAAGTAGCAGGTCACGACCGTGTCATGATCATGACAAATTCGTTATGGTCATGACAGTCCTAGGGTGGCAAAGCAGAAATTTGAATTTTCGCGTGTCATGGTCATGACTCTGGTGGTAACGATCCGTCATGATCATGACTATGGTTGTGACTGGCTTCGGGAAGTTTTCCAAAAATGGAAATTTGGATTTTTGTATTTGTGCTAGAAAATTTTTTCTGATGATTGGAAATCATTTGTGATCACCTAAAGTCAAGATTTCAATCATTATTCACCAAAACCTACTTCCGCTTTTGTCGAAAAAATTCAATCTTCGTTTCTTGCCTTTTGTCACAGTCATGATACATTTGTCACTGCTTGTGCCACACTGATTGTTGCAATTTTGATTGAGCTGAATATAAACACTCAAATACACAAGTTAAATATAATTTTACTTAATTAGTTGTGACCATCAAAAATGACTGTTTTACCCCTCAAGGTTCAACAGTTAAAATGAAGTGTAATTATTAAGAGAAGTTCTTGTAAGTATTCAGTCTTAGAAAATTTTATTTTAGCACTTCTGATTAGGCGTAAGGTCAAGCCGAGTCAAGTCGATATACTGCCAAGCTCGAACTCGACTTGACTTTTAAACTTGAAGCTCAAACTCGACTCAAACTCGATCAAACTTTTTTTTTTGAAACTCGATTAAATAATTCATATATTCAACCTCGACTCCATTAATTAAATAAAATTTTTAAATTTTCAAAAATATATATTTTAAAATATTCAAACTCGAGTAGAGTTTGAATTCGGGCTCAAGCTTGACTCGGTTCGATAAGATATATTTATAATTATATTAAAATAAAAGGATATAGTCATAAATATACACAAACTCAATTAGACATCAATTTGTTAAAAAAAATTAGACATCAATTAAACTCGCAAATCTATCGAATTACATATTTAAGAGTTCGAACTTAACTTGATAACCGACTTAAGTAGTTTGACCTCGAGCTCAACTCAATAATTATCGAATCGATTTTAAATTTTTTTTGAATCGATCCTGAATAATTTATGAGTTGGCTTGACTTGATTGCACCCTATTTTGATCTATAATACTTCTTGAGGGAAAAGATTGAATTTTTTTTTTTTATAAAAAACTTCATTTTATTAACTCATACGATATAATTATCTTAACAATAACTCATATAATAAACTTTTTTTATTAATTTTGTTTATAAAGTATATAGTTTTACTTTTGTTTTTTTTTTGAGAATAAGTATGGTTGTGCTTTTGGTGTAAAATAGAACAATTTTTTCTATTATGTATCTAATTGTCCCACTCTTTTTATATATTTAATAAAAGTTAAATTCTTTTATTTTTTAATTATAAATTCTAAAAATTTTATTAAAATTTGATCATAATTATTTTAAATTTTTGCAATTTTTTATAGCAGTAAAAATTTGACATTAAACTTAAATTAGATATCACAAATAATTTTCTAAAATCAGACAAAAAATCAAATGAGTTGTAATACCAATTTAAAATATTTAAATTGGTAAATAAATAAATATAA
>CATIWK010354031.1:0-13209 GCA_949634005.1 Mallotus japonicus
GGTTTAGGTATTTTGGGCTTGGGTTTGGTAGTTAGGCTCTCGAGTCCATTCTAGAGAAGATTTCGGGTTTCCTTGCATTCAAAGTCTGTACTTTCTCATCATCGGGCTTTCGTTGCGGGCCTCGACCCGAGGGTGCCTACAAAATATAATTCTTTTATTATTATATATGTATTTAATATTTAATTTTAAATAAATAATTATTTATATTAATAAATTGGATAAATTAAAATATTTTATCAAAATTTAAAAATTGGGATAAATTTAGCAAAAATTTGAAACTTTTGGATTTTTATACCAATAGACCATTACAAAATTAAAAATTTTAAAAAAAGTAAATTTGACATTTTATAAGATGCCATGTAAGCATTTTTATTTAATTTTGACTAAAAAATTATTTGTACTAAAATTGCCAAACATTTATCAAATTAGAACATTTTTACCAAACTTAAAAGATTAGAATAAAATTACAAAAGTTGCAAATGTTTGAATTTTTCGCACCAAGAGGTGATTTGAGAATGGTACATTCTAATGTCCGTGTGCTGGAATACAGCAGCTATTGCGTCTTGGGCTGAAGAACTATCTATACAGTACCAAAATTTGATGGCCCAGTTGATGAGTGATGTATAATATGCAAGTCCATCTCACAACCAATCAACGACAAGTCGTTTGTTTGAAAAATGAAATCTCTCAATACAAACAAAATACACATCGCGAGCTACTCTTTTTACCTGCTGAATCCATTGCATGGAACGAGAATAGATTTCTCTAAAGTACAATGATCCCAAGAAATGAGGGGGAAAAAAAAAATGGAGCCACAGCAAGGAATGTAAAGGTGCCGCGACAGCTATACTCCATTGCCTCAATCTTGCATCAGTGGAAGCAGGCACAAGATGCAAGAAAGGGAACGCAAGCTTACAAAACTTTAGTGTATAAACTTGTACAAGAAACAACCATAATAAATTCTGGCCACCACCATCACAGTTAAATGAATCTCCCACTACAAAAATAATAATAATAATAATGGAGCTGAAAATTTTGAACCCTTTAAAAGGATAACAAAATCCAAACACAAAATGGTCTCTTTTCTTTCAACTTTTAGTTTGCTGAGAAGCATGAGGAAATAGTTCCTGTCAAAGAATTGATAAAAAAAAAATGTCAGTTTCTAGTCTTTAATCGAGAAAAACTTGAGGGTATTTGGCATGATGATTATGTTTATTACCTCAGAGTAGCGTATATGATCGTGATGGGAATATGATGATTTTACAATGTTTTCCCATTTTGTAGTAGCAGAGGATGTCTTAGGATCCTGCCTTTTGCTCTGAAAACTTGTGCCGCGGTATAAATGTGAGTGATTTTGAGAGGTCATTGAAGGCAGGGTACGCCAAAGCCAAGATTCAGATGGAGTTTTTGGTAGAAGTGGAGGAGGAGGAGCCTGTACTGCTACTAAACTATTTTTAGCAATTTCTGTATCATCTCTGTTTGAAATCTGATCACTTTCTATATGTACATTGCCTTCAGTGGCTGCATCTATACATACTAGCGCCTTTGAGTCCTTGGACAAATCTTCAATCATCTCTACTTGACCTCTTTTGGGTGACAAGCCCGAGCGAAGGGAGAACTCTGGATAGCCAGACTTCAAGCCTTTATTTTCCAGTTTATCTTCTCCTTCTGGAACATTCAGGCATTTCACATCTTTAAACGAAGATTTTACAACAGCAATTTCTTGAAACAAAGCCCTAAGATCCTTCTCTGTGGAGTCCACGGAACCCTTCTTGATGTCTGAGGAACCTGAATTTGAACACAATATTCCTGCGACATTTACAGTATCTACATACAATGTTTTCTCAACAGTGGGGCTCACTGGGCGAGAACCCCGTCTCATGCCATTATAGGGTACTAGTTCCTGAGATTTGCTATAGCCTCTGTTAAACGAAGTCAACTTATTGACTTTCAAATTTCCAAGTTCTTTAGAAGTTCCTGGAAATCCCTTCCCGCAGGAAGGAGGCTGCGGAGATTCATTGCGGTAAGGAGATAAGCAACCTGAACGCCTAAAAGGTGATGTCCTACTTATCATTTGCCGGTCACTTGCATAAGTGAACCGATTGGAGCCACCAATTAGCTTGTTTTCAACCCCTACCAACCTTGGTGATGAAACTTCATTGTCTAGCTTTTGTTTAGAAACAGCATCCCTGGCAAGCTGAAAAGCAGTAGCCCAAAAACTGTAAGCATTGGCAAATACTGAGGAACAAAATCCAAGTTGTAACAGACACTCATAACAGGAGAAAAAAAGGTGTCCTATACTTACCTTCTTTGGGCTCTGGGACCTGGAAAAAATGGCTTTAGTCAGTTTTTTTTTAGTATCCTGTGCTGAGGATGTGAGAGTCTGGGTCCTAACTTTCATCCCAGGAACAGGATTTAAGAGGCACAAAGAATTCTTTATGCATAACCTGGGAAGAAAACCACAACCTTTAGCTGTTATATTGCCAGAATCAGAATACTCATCACATTCATCTTCACTTTCTTCATCTTCTTTATCCTGGCAGTAAGGTGGAATATTACGCGGTTCATTTCGAATGACAGGAGGTGTCTTATCCCTATGCACGACTTTTGTAATCTGTCTAGGTTGTTCACCTGAAACCGGTTGCTTTCTTGAAGCATAATGTGGTGGCTCCAAGGTCATTGCCTTGGCGGCAGGTAAAAAGCGACTCATCATGAAGTCTCGGGTTTGTGGATCAGTGGAGAAGGTTCCTGATTTCTTCACAACACGATTATCAAAGCCACTCACGCCGCTAACACTACAGTTCACAGAGAATGAATCCGTAGGAGACAATATGTCAAGTGCATCAGAGTAGACATCTTCATCGTTCTCCAAATTGACAATTGCTTTCTCATTTTCACCTTCCTTTCCACTTGCAATATTATTGAATGACTTCGCTTCAATTTGAGGCCTAAGAATATCTTGATGTTCAGGTTTCTTATCCTCAATGTGCTTAACAACATCCAATGCTCTTTGAGGAGGAAGCCTTGGAGTAATGGAAGCCTCTTCATGACCCTCAGGTGGAGTGCCATCTTTTGCTCTACCTGGAATCTGTTCCCACTGAAAAGGAACTGCAACTGGTTCTGTAACTTGCTCCAAAATGTAAGCTGGTTGACAAGAAGGGAGGGTATGGCGTCTGTCAAGCGGGGAGTTGTCAGTTTTCTTCCTCTTTTCTGAACTTGAAGATTTTGTTGGAGCATAAGTTCTTGTTGGAGTAGAAGATCTCCTCACTGATAGAAGTGGAACATTGAGATTCAATTTCCTCTCCTCCATTTCCACCTCACAGCGAAGAAAATTCAAACTTCACTAATTGCATACCATAGACTAAGATCAAGGTGAGTCCTTGGTCCTTACCCCTGCCCTCCAGAAAATAAATCTGAAAGTAAAAATTGATAAATAGTTACTACAAGCAGAAGACCTTAAGGCAAGAAACTCGAAGATGAATGGAATGCAATTGTGGAGGCTGGTGGGGTAATGAAAAATGACTTTAACACTGCAAAGAGCAAGTGATCAGTTAATAACACTTGAAGGGTGAGAGCATTTAGTGTATTAGAAGTAAAGGGATCACAGAAACATTTATACCCTGTCAGATATAATGCAGAAAATTCAATTAAATTAAAAGAAAATAAATAAATAAATAAACATATATAAGGATCTGTAAAAACTCTAACTTCATTCACCAACTCTTCTGGAAATTCAGATGAAAAATTACAAACGGTGTTCAAACGTTCTTACTTTTCTTTTGATTAGCAAGAAGCCAAACAGATTCAATTAATCAAACAAAATTAGCTTAGGTACAAAGATTAACATGATTAAGCTCTACCTAAATGAAAATGAGCATTTACTGCATTAGCTAGATGAGTTATCAACTTCATTTATAATTGACATTATCAAGAAGTACATAGTCAGTTCAAGAACACAAGAAACAAGAAACAAGAAACAAGAAACAAGAAACCACAACTACCAGAACTGACAATTAAAGAACTAACAAACTGACAATAGCTCTAGCTGATTGAAATATAAAATCAAGATTAGAAAAAAGAAAAGGGAAAAGAAAGAAAGCAATAAAACAAGGAAATGTGATAATCAAATAAAACAGAATTCAAGAATTTTGAACTTCATGAGATGAAAAGAACTTACCTTTGAAATGATCTACACCCACCAAAAAAAATTAAATTGGGAAGACTGGGATTGAAACAGAAAGATCGAAGAAGAGTAAAGTGAGTGAGTGAAAGAGTGTAGAAGTATAAAGTAAAATTGGAGCAAAAGGGTCCTAAAATGATGCCACAGATATGAGGAATGAGTGAAAACAAAGAAAAGACACAGGGATTGTTTTTTTTTTTTTTTTTGAGAAGAGACACAGGGATTGTTAAGAAAGAGAGATTTTAGCTTTTTCCATGAATAAAGACATAGGAGAGGAGAAGAGAGGAGGTGTTGAATGTTAATGGAGGAAAGAAATAGAGACCATCAACACTCTCTTTGAGTCTTGTCTTGGCTTTGCTTTTTTAGCATATGGTGTGCTTCTTCTTCTCTTCTGTTCTGTTTGCTAACACACGCGCCGTTGATTTTGGCCTTTTTATTATATTTTTGTTATATTCTTTTTATTAACCATTTTACTATCAACATCGTTAATAGAAATTATTTTTATTTAAATAATATTTTAAATTTAAATTATAGTATAAATAATTATTTTAAATTAATTATTAGAATATTTTTATTTTTTTTTAATTTATCTCAATAAAATTACATTAATAATATAGAATATATATACATGAACAATATACCTAGCCAATGACCCTAGACCGTGAGGTCCTGGGACCTTAAGGTTTCAGCTTCAATTCATGATAACACTAAGATTAATCCTCGGTTGATCCTATAGGTGGAACTCATATTTGTGGTTAATCCTTTGTTGATTCTATGGATGAGACTTATATTTGTGGGTCTCACATCTTTAGCTAGGATAATACTCTCTCCCCCGCTAATACTAACAACTAACAATTGTAACCCATAGGTACTAACAAGTAACACTATAAAAAAAAAAGGGATATTGATTTCGTAAGTCCTATAAGTTTCCAAAAATTACAATCAAGTCCTAAAAGAATTTTTTTTATTGAGTCCTAGAAGTTTTAAAGTGTTTCAAGTTAGTCCTAATCCGTTATCTCAAACGGAATTTACTTATGTGGACAATTGACCTTAACTGCCCTTACCACGTGTTGACACATAAGTACTCCACTAAGAGAAAAAAAATACCAAATGCTAGGGTTTGATACTCGTGAAGCGCAACCAAGATCTCACTATCAACAACATCCTCATTTTTGCCGTCGGTGAAGGGTAGCAGCAGCCTCAAGTAATTTCACCAATGTTGACGATAAAGATGAAGACGTAGGCGATGGAGAAATGAGATTCTGGGTTTTGGGTTTCCTGCAATCGATTAACAGCTTCTGCTCGATTTGTTTTTCAATCTTTGCTAGTCAATATTCTACCAGATTTCGTTGATTCATGCCATTGCTGAAAAGTTGAATTCATTATTGGGTAACTGTCAATAAGAAATTACAGAATCAAACTAGAAATGTTTGCTACCCTCTAGTGGTAAATGTTTCAATGCTTTTCCTATCATCACCGCCACCACAACCACCTTTTTTTCCACCTCCGCCTTCGGTATTGCCTTCCCCATCACTGATGAAGTAACCAACATCAATGGAGGCAGCAGCGCAATTGAAGGGATCAGCGTGGGTAAAAACAACAGTTTGGGTGAAGGTAATTAGTCTTCTCTCTTTTTTTTTTTACCGATGAAAAACCAGCACCGCCACCACCATCACTGATCCGGTCACCTCCACTACCTTACCCACAACTGATCAATTTCCACCATTGATGAAGCCGATTAGTTCTTCTTCTTCTTCTTCTTCTTCTTCTTAAAAGAGTTCAGATAAACACAAATTCATACACTACCTTTAAACATAATGTTGACAGATTTCATGCATTCCTTTTTTCTATATGTAAAGCTTTTTCTTTTGCAGTTGAAGAAGCATTAGCCCATCCATACCTTGCTGGGTCACATGACATTATTGATGAACCTGTCTGCCCAGAGCCATTCTCCTTTGATTTTGAGCAACAACCCTTTGGAGAAGAACAAATGAAAGAAATGATTTATAGGGAGGTTATAACACTCAATCCTCAGTATGTACAACAATGCAAATGCGGTCATTGATCTAAGAAATCAGATTCCTCTGGTTTCAGTTGTATACTACTTTAGTCTCTAAGGTTAGCTCTTTGCCATCTCTTCAAACTTTACAACCTTCTTGTGATCTCTTGTAAGATATGTTGATTTGTGAGTTATTTGAAATTTATTCTTGTTGTAATTCAAGCTTATTATGTGCATGACGGTGGTTTTGGGTAATTTACTGTAATTCAAGCTATTTGAAATGTTGTTGATGATGTTGCTGATGGTGGTTTTGGGTAAATTTACTGCTGTTCTTGGCTATTGTTGAGTGGTGATGGTGGTTAATGAGGGTGATGCAGGTGGCGGTGGTGTTGATGTGGTGACCATGATAGTATGGAAAGCTGATGGTGGTGCTGGCAGTGAATAATGTTGATGGCGGTGGGCAGTGTTGATGGTGGTGCTAGCAATGAGTGGTGTTGGTGATGCCGGCGGTGAGTGGTGGGTAGTGTTAAACTGTGAACTTAGGGAGGAAGAAGAAGATGGGGATTTTTTTTTTTTTAATCTTAGTGGAGTGCTTATGTGTCAATTCCAGCTTATGTGTCAACACGTGGCAAGGGCAGTCAAGGTCAATTGTCCACATAAGTAAATTCTGTTTGAGATAACGAATTAGGACTAACTTGAAATACTTTAAATGCTTCTAGAACTCAATAAAAAAAAATTAGAATTTGATTGCGATTTTTGAAAACTTATAAGAATTACGAAATCAATATCCCAAAAAAAACTATTATACCTATGTCACAAAATCTTCCTTTTTTTTTAACATACACAAAATCTTCCATTCGTTCCATTACCATATCCTTAACTAACAACACCTTTATTTGATTATCTGCCATTAAAATAAACACCTTATTTGATAAAAAAAAAAAAAAAAGGATGTGGATATTTTTCTTTTCCTTCATACATTTCATTCCCACCTGTCAGATTCAGTGCTCTCTGTGTAGAGTCTTATACCGCTCCTCTAGTTGTAGTCTCTCGTCTCTTGATAGTTATTAAATTCTATTTATCTTCCACTATATGTCAATTTTTTAAATAATTTTATTTTTAATTTATGTTAATTTAAACAGTTAATTTTTTTTTAATTTTATTCAATTTTCAATTAATATATACAATTATTTTTTAATTTTATGTAACTTTCAATTAGTATATGTAATTACTTATATAATTTATTAATATGTCAAAAACAGTATTGACGGGATAAGAACATTAAAACAGTGTCGTTTTGAGGTTTTAATCAAGACCAAAACAAAGAAAAGGTCAAACTGAATTAAACCGAAAATATTTAAAAAATAACTGAACTGAATAAGGTCAAACCCAAATTAAATTTATGTAATTTTTTACTATTTGAATACTGCATACGTCCCATAATATTTGACAAAATTTTCTTTTTGGTTTGTCAAAATTTTTGTCTACTTTTCTTTTTAGGATGGTAGTTGATTAAGTAAATATCTATAATACCTTTATTAATTACATAAATAATACGCCTAGTTTTTTTACTTTGAATTTATATGTTTAATAAATTCGTTGAAGTTCCAATACCATTTTATTTGAATATATTACTCTTATTATCACTATTTTTATATAACTATCCATCGACTATTCTCTTGTTCAATGCAAATTCTTTTTTTGTTTGATTAAGTATTGGTAGTATTTTTTTCAAATGAATAAGATGTTTGATTCACTATGAGTTGTGATCATAACAACAACAATAAAAAAAACATTATTTTATAAAATATTTCACACTTGATAAAATAAAAAATATTAATAGGGATATTTTAGAAAGAAAATGATAAAAGTATATAAAATAATTATAATTAACTAATTTTTTAATCTGTATGCAGAAAAGACTTTGTTAAATATTAAGAGACGAATGGAGTAATATTTATGAGATATATTATTGTTAATTTTATATTATTTTAGTACATAAAATAATATTAGTAAGTCACGTCAGTAATTACACATGCCAAATGAAATTTAATAAAATTAAAAAAAATAAAAAAATTAATTGTTTAAATTAATAAAAATTAAAAGATGAAATTATTTAAAAAATTAGCTTATAATTGAGATAAATGAGACTGTTTTCCTTGGCTATTATTTATGGCCTATGGCTACTGGCTACTTTTACTTTCATCAGCATGTCTATCTTTTGTTGCTTTCTTTTCTTCTTTGTTATGCAGTTTTCTTGTTGAATTTTTGCAATCAATCTCACCTCTCCACAAAGATCACGTTGTATCAATAACAAAAGTGCTTTCACAAATTTGCTAGTATTTTTAGACATGCTACCATGAATTACTTAAAAATATTACTTATTTTTATTTTTTTTTAACAATTGAAACGAGAAAGGGTGGAAGGATTTGAACCCTAGCTCTCGTGCCAAACTTTCTCCTACTAAGTTAGAAGATGCTGGCTTTCTAGTTACTCAACACAACTTTTTTATTGTACTTAAGGTGATTTCTCAAATGAAATACTCAAATTGTTAAAAAAAAAAAAAAGAGCTTTTTTATCCCAATGTCTCGATAAAAAATACTCCATATTTTGCTTGATGGATTTATTGTTCATTTACTCCTCCGGCTTTTATTAACACTTTAAGGTATTTTGGACCACCTTATATAAATTGGTAGTCTAAAATTATGCGTATATAGGTGATCATTATATTCATTACAATAATTCGCTTTAATTTAGTTTATGTTGTTTCTAAAATATTACTATTTGACTAATTTATCATTGTTGATGAAAGTAATATATTATTTAAAGAGCCAAAAAATGTTTTGTTATATTAAATATCATAAATATTTATTTATTTTTATTTTTTTTTTGAAAGGGGTAGGACATGGTTCAAACCTTGGCCTCTAAAATTTCTGCCTAGTACTAATTTTCCATTAGCACTAGACGATGTTGGCAGAAATATTTAATATTCTCCTTTTTAGAAAAAAAATTCACATAGCCAGATACTAAAGTATAGTGAAATCTTAAAATTTAACAATTTAAATATATAATAAAATTTTATTCTTTTATTAATACTACATATTTATAAAATTCTCAATACTTAGGATTTTTTTTTTAAAAAAAAGACAGGATGGTAGTTATTTCTATAATCATTGCTCACTTTAGAAGTAATTACAATGAAATTCGTTAATCAATCTAAATTCAAAACAATCAACCATATATGCAATGCCTGGATAGCCCAATTGTTTCCTCCATGTGTGTGTGCAAAGGATGTGAGTTGGAGTGGAAGATTTGTGATTGAGCCTTTGCATCAAATATATATATATATATTTTGGCTGCATTATGACAAATTTTGATAGTAAGGTTTAATCATTTTTGCAAGTAATCTACAGAGTCTGATAGGGAATTTTATGTTGTCACGGATATGCAGTTGGAGAGGTGATAGGTTGTTAAGCCAGCCAACGGCCTTAAATAGCCGAAATGAGTGGGGCTGGACCGACCTTTTCTTAATGGCAATTCATATAATAAATGAACTTTTATTTTTTTTATTTTTTAGTTTATGAGTTCATAGCATTTTCAATCAATAATTGTGCGTGATTATCAAAATTTATTATTTGTTGACATCAAATTATTTAATTAGGTAGAAGTTATCATTCCAACTTCCGTGGCAGGTTTCCTGCCAAAAAAAAAAAAAAAAAAGGCTCATAGGTAAATCAGTTTCCTCTAATTTTCCTCACTATTATTTCTTTTAATGGAGGAAAAAAGAGGTAAAAATTGAACTTTTAATCTATTAATTTCTTAAAAAAATTAAATTATTTGACTACTTAACCTTCGACCATTTGCATGACTATATCCTCCACTCCGCATGAGGTAAGTGTGTGGATATTACTTTAACTTATTATCAAATAAAATATGTTATGTTTATCAATATTTGTTGGTTTAAGTGGTAAAAAATTTGGATTTTCTTAAGTAAAATTTCCGATTTAAGTCTTATACATGAAGAAAACAAATATTAAAAGAGTTTTACCTCTTTTGTGAATCCATCCGGTTCGACTCCAAAATAGTCGAAGTCTTTATAACTATCTGAAAGTATCAAATGAAAAAAAAAAATGTAAAGTTTAATGTTGAATATTCAAAGTGTAGCACTATTATTATATCCTGATTAATTTAGGGGAAATCTAAAAGCTGGTAGAGATAGATATCTTAGAAAATCACTGATTTAGATTTGGAGCTATCTATGAAGATGAGGAAATTAAGAGAGCCACAAACATTATATTATTTTCATTTAGGCCAAATCTCAAATATTCCTACCAAATTGTCCTGATTATAGATTAGATGGAGATGGGGGGCATAGCTTTTATCCAAATTATACACAACTCCAAAAAGCATGTGATTTTCTGAGAATTTTATTCTTATTTTTTTTTGTAATTTCCTTAAATTACGGAAAGCAAAAATGTTAGGAATTAGTTGCAAATTCTTTTATTTATTCTGATTGCTTCCACTGATTTTTTTTTTGTCTGCCATTATTGACCATGCCATAAAGTTAAGAACTAATATTGAGTCAAAAAAAAAAAAATTCTAACACCAAAAAGAAATAATATTTGTTTTAACTTTTTTTTTTAACACAGGTTTATAACTATTTGATGCAATATATGTCTTTTTTTTTGATCAGTGTCGTGTTGTTAGTACCACAATCGGGTCACGACTGTTAGTTTGTTAGTTGTTAGTGGGGAGGGGGGATTTTACACCTACTCTAGGTGGGACCCACAAAAGGTCCCTATCCTTGGGAGTGGCCAAGGAAAATTCCCTTGACATTGCCAAGGTTTGAACCCAGGACCTAAGTCCTGGGTTGCCTCAGCCTTAACCACCAGGCTAAGGCCTCATCGGCGATGCAATATATGTCGGTGCGTCTGTAATATAAATTACTACAGTAAAATTAAAAATTAAAAAAAATACACATATTAGTACTTTTGTGCAGAGACAGAATTAGGGAGCCAATAGTGGCCACTGCCCCCCAGCAAATCAAATATTAGTATTTTTATATATTTTATTATAATTTTTTTAAAATATATATTTTTATTTTCCGAAAAATTAATTGATTGCCTTTCAATATATATATATATATATATATATAATTTTTTATTTGACAAAAAAAATGTAACTTTGTCTTTTTTAATTTAAAATTCTAATTCCGCCACTATTTTTTGTAGTAAGAATGTCTAAAAATAGATTTTTCTTGATTTTTCTCTTAATTGAAATTTAATAAATTTGAGAATATTTTTGCATATCATAGCTTGATTTTTTATGAAATTAATAGGATTACATTCAAACAATATTATAGCGAATAAATGTATTAAACTAGTTTTTTATATACATATGTTTAGTTTAGATTTGGGTATAAGTTTTGTGCAGGTAACATGGAGACTGGGAAAATGCTTTTGTTCAGGCCATCTTTATGTTGGAAAAAAGAAGCAACAGCCTTACGTCCTTACCCTACCACTTGCCCATTGACCATGCCATGGCAATGCACGTTGTCAAGAGCCCACCACCCTACCCATCCATCTGCATGGATTGGGATTTGGGACCATCCAACACATTGAATGCGACACTACACTACCTTGTGTTTATATATAGAGGCCAGACCCATACTTAGCCTCCTGAACTTGTAGGCAAAATCTCATTAGCTACCTGAACTTTAAATATGACCTTATAAACACCTTAATTTTAATTTTTTGATACTTTTAAATACTTGACAGTCTAGTTGGCAAAGGGTGAGAATGCAAACGCAGATCGCGAGAGTGGGAAAAAAAAAATTGACACCGTGTCATTTTAATGCTCCTTTGCCTCTTCTTCTTCTCCATTGGCACCACAATGCTCTAGATTCACCGCCTCATTCTCCCTCTATTCTTGAACCAACAAATCCAATGCTCCATCTTTCGTCGTTGCTGTTTCCCTCTGCAAATCAAATCCGGGAATAACTCTTCATTTCCTTCAATGACAACACTTCACTTCTCTTCAAGAACTGTTCACTTTCCACCTCGAACCATCCCCGCCTCCAGATCGAAAAATGAAAATTTCTCACGTTCTCTGTGTTCGATTATGGTTACTTTTTTTTTTAACTTCGAATTCTGATTTATTTTTACCTAATTATTTTGGTTTGTCGAATCGCAGAAAGATGAATCGTTTTCTGCGAGTGTGTTATCAAGTATGGAAAGTGTTTATTTAAACAAAGCTAATTCAGTGATGAGAGAAGGGAGATGATTTGAAGAGGTCGTCTGATTTCAGGATGGTACAAATTTTGTTAAGTTCTTGAATGGTTAATGGGTCTAAAGGGTGTCTGGGGAGGTCCGATTCATGGCGGTGGCCAGTGGGTTTTGGGGGTTGCTTGAGGAGGTTATAGCAGTTTCTGGAAGTAGTGCAGCGAGGGGAATTGGTGGTGGCGCAGTCGAGGGTGGTTGGTGGTGGTGATGGAGGAGTATAAGAGAGACGAATCCAAAAGAAAAATGTGAACTTTATCACTCTCCAATGCCAAAGACTCCACTGTTTGTCGCCATTGCCTTCAACTTCAAATACTGAACGCAGGTGGGTGGCACTGCCTCCTACCCTACAAAAAAGGTATTATGTTGATATGTTGTACAAACTCTAGGCGATTTTACATCTATATATCCAATTAACCATATTGTATTGCATTGAAGTGATGGGAATTTGAGTTATATAGACTTTCAATTTGTTGATCTAGTTACCTACTTGTTTAAGTTTATTGTGTCAGAAGCTCCAGTCTTGGTTTCAACTTCCAAATGGGGATTGGCATCTGGGAAAATATCAACTTCAGGAACTGAGTCTGCCATTTCATTTAGGTATTTAATTCATTTCAGGAACTGGCATCTGGGAAAACTTTCTGAATATGTGATAGTGGTTTTATGTTGCATTTAGGTATTTAATTCATTTCAGTTCAACTATGTATTTGAATTTCAGGTTTTAAAGGTGAAATCTGAAAGTCTGGTTCCAA
>CATIWK010354093.1:0-11676 GCA_949634005.1 Mallotus japonicus
CAAAATGTACTGAACTCATCTGGGATTGGAGCATTGATTAAATTAGATAAACCAACCAAAACCAATTTTTATAAAAAAAATAAAATAAGTAAATAAACATTACCTAATGCTTTTCTGTTGTCACCAAATCACCATTAAAAACAAAGGATTTAGTGAACCATCAATATCAGAAGTAACCAAACTCATAACGGGTGTAAGACTAGATATGAGAGTTGGTCAGTTACATGCATATGAATTTCTAATTCCAAAAATTAAAGGAATAAGGTGCAAATTGAAGCCTCAACTTTACTCTAAAGTTTATGTTTGACCTTAATGTTCTTTTTTATTTCAATTGGACCTTAATTTTTGAAAATTAGATCATATTAACCTTTCTTCAAAAAATTGTTGCAATTAAGACCTAAAAATCAAAGAAAAGTTTAACTTTAACGTTAATTGATAAAAATTAGCTCGAAAAACAATGCAAATTGATAAAATTATTCACAATAAATACTTGTGAAGTTTTTATAATTTTTTATAAATTTTTAAGTTTATAGAAATATATTTTTATATTTTAAAAAAATTAAAAGATATTTTTTGTGAATCTAAAAATTTTCAAAAATTTAAATATTTTAGAATCAATTAATATAAAATTAAAAATAATTAACAATTTTCTACTCACATAATACTTTTTTAAAAACTTTTAAAATCTTAAAAAATTTTAATAAATTATTGAGTGTATAAAAATTTTTATTTCTTTTTTTATTAAATGTATATGGCTTTATTCTAAAATTTTTAAATTTTTAAAAAATTTTAGACATAAAAAAATGATTTTTAACTTTTTTTAAATTTTCAAAAAATATTAAAAAAATGGTTTTTAACTTAAAAATTTAAAAAAAATTAAAAAACTTCGTAAACATATATTTTAAAAGTAATTTCATCTATTCTAATTCTAATTGTTATTTAAACTAATTTTTATAAATTAATATTAAAGTTAAACTTTTCTTTGATTTTTAGGACTTAATTGTAACAATTCTTTGAAAAAATGTCCAATATGATCCAATTTTTCAAAGGTTAAGGTCCAATTGGAATAAAAAAAAAAAAAAGAACATTAAAGCCAAACATAAACTTCAGGGTAAAATTAAGGGTCCAATTTGCACCTTATCCCAAAATTAAAATTCCTTGTAAAAAGATTCGGCATTTTTTTAAGGCTTAATTATTAAAAAAAAATCATAAATTTTCGACTTATTTTCAAATTTAGCACATTCTTTTTTTTTCATAATTTCATAGTAACTATAATATTTTCTTAATTTTGTCATATAATCAAATTAAATATAAATTCATGAAAATCTTTAAAGAAAAAATTAATGAGTCAATCGCATTCTTATTAACTTACCAAATTCAATCTCCCATGAGTAGTTCAAGTGGTAAAATGTGTGAACATTTAGATGAGAAGAGTAAGATTGGAATCTCCGTTCTCCTATACTCTCCCCTTATGGTGAGAAATTGACCATTTCAACTAGAAAAAAATTATCGAATTCATTTTAATTATAGTACTAACCTTATTAGCTCATCAAATTGATTTCAATTATAATATTAATAGATTTTTTTTAATAGGGATTTTATAGGATCTAAATATCGATGGACTACATAATAGAGAGCAGCCCTCCCCCTTAAATTGATGACAGCAGAATTTGAACCCTGCATCTCAGGATACCCTTAGAGTGAAGTTATCACTTGCATACTTTCTCACTGGTTGATAACTTGATTCCGAAACCTCCGAGTCCTGTGGGTCAAGCAACCAACAAAGAAGCAAAGTGAGAAGTGGGGTTTCCCCTACAAACCCTCTAATGCCTAAGTCAGAATGGGTTGAGAGAGAATCTAGAGAGATAAAGAGAGAATGTGAACTAGAAGAATAGAGTAGAATAGAATGAATAATGTAAAGGAAGAGAAGGAGTATTTATAGAGGATGAGATACTCAAACTTGAGAGGAGTAGGACTCCTTCTCCTAATAGGATATGTCTCTGTCTTGATTAGTTGCTTCCTGACCTGGGAGTCTTCCTAATGAGAGACTCCTTTTCCTTTTGGAATTTGGACTTCTTGTACTGCAAGTAACTATTATTTAGGAAGATATTTGGTAATTTAGAATAGGAATATATCTGTAGGGTACCAAGAGTCCCCCCCCGAAAGTCTATTTGGATATTTATATTCGAGTGTTCTGAAAGTCGAAGAGTCGGAGCATTCTGAGTGTTGCAGGATGACCTGAGGTGGCCAGCCTCAGTCATTAAATATTTGGGATGCTCGGTACCGAGACTCGGAGTGCCGTTGTTGCTTCGTAAAAAGAAAAGAGTGCCAGCTGGACTTAATTGAGACATAGGAGATGGTGCTCGGTGTTATACAACGACCCAAGGGATTAACCCGTCAAATAAATCTAACGGAACCAGCCATCGCTGGAGTTTTTAGTGCTCGAGGCTTTGTACGACCATGAGGTCTCTCGGTATTGTGAGGCCCTGCAGCTTTCGACCATGAGGTCTCTAGATATTGTGAGGCCCGTCAGCCTTCGACCATGAGGTCTCTCGGTATTGTGAGGCCCAGCAGCCTTCGACCATGAGGTCTCTCGGTATTGTGAGGCCCGGCAGCCTTCGACTAGGAGGTCTCTCGGTATTGTAAGGCCCGGCAACCTGTGAAAAGAGTTTGTTTGAAATGGGAAGTACGAACGTCGTGCCTGTGAACCGTTTGAATTTTGAAATTGATATGTCTCTTCATATGTCAGAGAATGTGGCTTGTAGTATGCCAATTTTACAGACGGATAGTCACGTCTTACACTTGTGTAACTGTGCTGACGATGACCTCATTCAATGCCATAGACTATGACCAATATACCATATGAGAGAAGAGGCATATGGAGTGAGTGGTAGGGATAGGGAAGGTCCATCCAGAACCTTCATTGAGACTATATAAATTGAAGCATGGAGTGAGTAAGAAGGACACTTTCCTTTCTTCTTCCTTATTTCCTTGTGTTGGGTATACTGGTAGCTCGTCTCATGATGTGTTTTTTGGTTGATCTGCTGCAAGTTTTTGCATCTCCTCTTCCAGGTGACAAATTTTTCTCTTCTTCCTGACTTCTGTTTTTTATTTTTTAGGTTAAGGGGTGTCAATGGCTACCAGAGAGCAAGTGAAATCAGACATATTTGAGTCTAGGGTAGATGAAGAAATGCTAAGATGGTATAGGCAAAGGTTTGGGATTCCACAGGAATACAGTCTGCACACTACTGATAAAAAGGCACACGAGCCATATAAAGGTGGCGAGAAAATGGTTGTTTACCAGGATCAATTGGAGGGTGGACTCAGATTCCCCTTGGATCCTTTTATTAAACTTGTCTTGAATAGGTATAACATAGCTCCTGGGCAACTGCATCCCAATAGCTACAAAATTGTGACTGGGTTTATGGAACTAATGTACAGAGAGGGTAGGGAACCAGATTTTGATAAGCTACGGCATATGTATAGCTTGAATTAGAAAAAGGGTGAGCTTGCTTTTTCTTTGGCTGCTATTCCTCATCTGAATTTATTCATAAAACTCAAGGACTTACCCAAAATGTAGAGACACAGATACTTTGTAATAGAACATCCATCTGAGTTTTTTAGCATACGGCGCTTGTGGGTGGCTGATTGTGAGAAAATAAGACACCCGAGAAATCTTCCGAATGTAGACTTGGAGCTAATCAAATGGTTACACTTTCCGTACACAGCAAAGGGTACATCCACTGAGAATTGTTCTCGACACTACCTCCGTAGAAAGTATAATGGTGAGTATCATCCTTTCAAAGGTATATTCTAACTTCTCTTTTCCTTTGCACTTGTAGATGGCTGATTATTTAACATTTGCGGGCAGGATCATCATTTCAGATACTGAGTCATCTGACTCGGAACAAGAGGCGAATATCACTGATCTAACTTTGGAGGAGGAACCTGAAGTTCAGTTCAATCCTCCGACTGATTCTACTCAAGATCTGGCCACAATTCAGAGTCAGAAGCAAGTACCTGCCACTGAGGCTATTAGGAAGCATCCCAGAGATGTGGCTCTAGATGAAGAGGAGCTGATTGAAGGCAACGGACTATATATCAAGTGTCCGCGCATCGCCGGATGTCCAGACATACGAAATTTTATTATTCAGAAGATGATCCCTCCGAGGCTTCATAATGCGGAAGTAAGGGATCAATATGCTGAATCTCTGTGCCTCCCCGCTGATATGCTCTTATGGATGGAGTATAGTCAAGATGATCTGCCAAATGCACTGATGGCGCATGCTCTAGAGGTGAGATATGATTTAAGTCTATTTTGTTATGGGTTTTCTAAGTGTTGACACTTGTGTTTGTTGCAGTTGGCTCAAGGAATGCTTCTGTGGAAGGACAACCAGTACTTCTTGAAAAGCGAAAATAGCTTGAAGGAGTAAAAACTCTGTTCTATTGAACTGGAGTATGAGAAGAGACTCGCGGCAGCCAAATGTGCCTTGGAGCTAGCTGAGTCGGAGAGAGGTAAAGAGAAGGCTGAAAAGGAATCATGCCAGAAGAAGATCCAGGAACTGGAAGGCACCCAGACTCAGCTTACCAATGAAATCAAAAAATAAGATTCTGAACTGGGAGCTTTAAAGCAAAAGGTGGCAGATCTTCAGAAGGCTAGGGAGGAGGACCTGGGCTCATATCAAAAGATGGTTGGAGGCTTTCTCAAAGCCTTTAAATCCGAGGTGCCAAGGGTACTTCATGCTCAGAATCCTGAATTGGACCTTTCTGAAATTGAGAAGGTGTCTCCTAATGATCTGGCTAAGATAGCCACGGAAGAGGAAGCTGTGAAGAAAGCTGCTTCCAAACAACGAAAGGAGCAGAGGATCTCCAAGAAGAAAACTACTGCTGAGAAACCTTCTTTTGAGCCTTCCGAATATCCGAACCTCCTACGAGAAGAAACTTCTGCTGGGACGGAGCCTTCTTCCATTGCTGTTATTATGGAAAATCCACCAGTAAATGTATCCCTGGATGCTGGATCAATGCCTCCTGAATCTGAGGCAAATGTAAGATCAGGGCCTCCCGAGTCTGAGGCGTAGCATATTCCATCTTTGTTGTTTTTTTTTTTTTGTAATTTTCAAGAAATGATAAATGAAAAGTACTTTTTATTGAATTTTGGTTTAGTTCAATTTCATGTATTAATAATACTTTTCTCAAACTGTCTAAATTCTAGTATATTGGCAATTCTTTGCACTACATGTCTCTTATCTTGTATGCTCCCTTTGTAGTGGTTTCAATGACTTGATACGGACCTTCCCAGTTAGGACCGAGCTTGCCTGTTTCGGAGCTACCTTTACCAATGTCTGCCCTTCTTAGTACCAGGTCTCCAATTTTGAATTGTCTGGGCAGGATGTTTCTATTGTGATATCCAGCTACTCTCTGCTTCTGAGCCTCTGATACTATCAATGCATGTTTTCTTCTTTCCTCAAGCAAGTCTAGGCAAATCCGAGCATTTATATTGTTGATTTCCGAGTCAAATTCTCCTGAAACTCAGTAGCTAGATGACCCAATCTCTACAAGGATTACTGCATCCATACCGTACGTCAATCTGAAAGGCGTTTCTCCTGTTGAGCTTCTGGGTGTTGTTCTGTAGGCCCAGATAACATTGTTGAGTTCTTCTACCCAGTTTCCCTTCTTTTCATCCAGTCTTTTCTTCAACCCTTGCATGATTATTCTATTAGTGACCTCTGTCTATCCATTAGTCTGAGGGTGAGCTACTGAGGTGAACCTGAGTTTAATGCCTAGCTTTGAACAGAAAGTCTTGAACTTCTCATTGTCGAATTGTTTCCCATTGTCTGTGATTAGAGTATGAGGAATGTCAAATCTACAAATAACTTCCTTCCAAAATAAGTGCTGAATCCGAGCCTCTGTGATGGTTGGGACAACCTCTACTTCTACCCATTTTATGAAATGATCAATGGCCACGATTAAGAATTTTTTCTCATAAGTGGAGACTGGGAATGGACCCAAGATATCCATTCCCCAAACTGAGAATGGCCATGGGCTTTCGATAGGGTGCTGAGTGTTGGAGGGCTTATAAATAAAACGAGCAAATTGTTGACACTTAGTGTATTTTTGGACTAGCTCAAACGCGTCTTTAGTTATGTTAGGCCAGTAATAGCCTTGCAATAGTGCTTTCCAGACCATGGAATAATGAGCTTCATTATCCCCACATATCTCTTCATGAATTTCTCTAAGCACATAATTGCCTTCTTCTAGCGACATACATTTTGACCAAGGATGAGACAATGATCTTCTATATAGTTCCCCGTTGTTCATTAAATAATGTGCCGCTCTGATCTTCAACTTCTGAGCCTTAAGTTTATCTTCAGGTAAGATTCCATGTTCCTAGTATTGAATAATAGGCTGCATCCATACTGCCACTTCCTGGATACTCATCACTTCTTCGTTCTCAACACTCAGTTTGTCTAGTTCTTTAGTTAATTCAAGTCTTCTAAACATTTGATTGGCTTCAAATACTAACTTAGCCAATAAATCTTCTTCTGAGTTTTCACTTCTGGTAATTTACAGTATTTTCCATTGTCCCTCTTCATGTTCTAGCTTCTTTAGGAGCTGTTTTGCCTTTTCTATGTATATGATTATGCTTGGCTCTTTGATCTGGTATATCCCTTTAACCTGGTTGACCACTAATTGGGAGTTAGAATAGACTTTGAGACGTTCAGCATGGACTTCTATGGCCAATTTGAGCCTTGTAAGTAGTGCTTCATACTCAGCTACGTTGTTGGTAACGTTGTATTTAATTTGGACAGCATACTTAATACGGATCTTGCTTGGTCCTATCAGGATGACTCTAGCTCCGGATCCCTGAGCTCCGGATGCACCATCTATGTACTGCTACCATTCTGGGCATGAAAAAGATACTGCTTCTTCCATTGTCATTTCTTGTATGAAGTCTGCCAATGCCTGAGCCTTTATCTGCTGACGTGGCTCGTAACTAATGTCAAATTCTCCCAATTGAACAGACCATTGAGGTAGTCGTCCAAATGTTTCTAGCCTCTGGAGGATTTTCCGCAAAGGGAAGTTGGTTCTGACGACTATAGAATGTGCCTGGAAGTATTATCGGAGCTTCTTGGATGTATGAACGATTATCAAAGCTAGCTTGTCCAATTTGGGATATCAAATCTCTAAGCCTCTGAGGATCTTGCTAACATAATAGATTGGGCTTTGTTGACTCCCGTCTTCCTGTACTAACACTGAGACTATAGATTTAGGACCTATTGAAAGATACAAGTATAATGTCTCCTCTAGAACTGGTCTGCTAAGTAGTGGTGGTGAGGTTAAGAACTTTTGGATCTCTTCGAATGCTTTCAACAGTTAGTACTCTATTCAAATTTCTTGGAGCTTTTAAATATTTTGAATAGGGGCAGGCATTTCTTGGCTGAGCATGAGATGAATCTTCCGAGAGCGGTGATTCTGCCATTGAGTTTTTGGAGCTCATTAAGAGTCTTGGGAGCTTTCATTTTTAGAATGGCCTCCATTTTTTCTGGGTTTGCCTCTATGCCTTTGTGTGAGATCATGAATCCCAAGAATTTTCTTGCCTTTACTCCAAATACACACTTGTCCGGGTTTAGCTTAATCTGATACTCATCTAGTATGTTGAGTATTTGTTCCAGGTCTTTTGCATGTTATTCTGCTGTCTGACTCTTTACAATAATATCATCCACGTATACCTCCACATTTTTTCCAATCTGATCTTGAATGATTCATGAGCCTTTGGTAAGTGGCACCAGCATTTTTTAATCCAAAAGGCATGACCTTGTAGCAGCACAGGCCCTCATGAGTAATAAATGATGTTTTTTCTTCATCTTCCTTCTTCATAGGAATCTGGTGGTATCCCTGGGCAGCATCAATGAAACTATAAAGACGGTGACAGGCCATTGAGTCTACCAGCTGATTAATTGTTGGCAGTGGATAACTGTCTTTAGGGCATGTTTTGTTGAGATCAGTGTAATCCACATACATTTGGTACTTCCCGTTGGCTTTCTTAACTAGGACCACATTGGCTACCTATTCCGGGTGTGTCACTTCTCTGATGAAACCGGCACCCAGTAATTTTTTTGTTTCTTCAGTAATGACTTTCTATCTCTCGTAAGCAAATTTCCTTTTCTTCTGAATTACTGGCTTCATTCCTGGATTTATGCTCAGACTGTGTGACATAACTTGAGGATCTACTCCTACAATTTCAGTTGCTTTAGAGGCGAAACTATCGGAGTGTCTAGTGAGGACTCCACTAATATCATTCCTGATGTCTTCCTCAAGCTCGCCTCCTATAATTTCAGTTGCTTTGGAGGTGAACCTGGTCGACCGACTCTGGACCTGTGCTTTGCTTTTCTGTCTCATAAAATGCTAGGGGAAATGCTTCAAGCGAGGGCTTGACAGCCAATTGGTAGCATTGTTGGGCCATTGCCTGGTCTCCAAGGATGGTAATGACTCGGTCTTCTAGAGGAATTTTCATAGTTAGCCTTTTGATGCTTGTAACTGCATCTAAGTCATACAATATGGGTCTTCCAATAATGCCATTATAAGTAAGAGGCAGGTCAACAATGTTGAATGAAGATTGGACTACTTTTAGTTCTCCTGTATCTCGATTGCCAAATTCAACTTCCAGATCTGCTACTCCCATGGGTTGAATTGTTCCCCCACAAAAGCTTGTGATGGGGTTTTTGATAATATTAAGGTCAGTGATCGAGCCTCCCATGGCTTTATAAGCGTTCCATGAGAGTGCGTTAACAGCGCTCCCATCATCTATCAGTAGTCTTTTTACAAGATAATTCTGAATGTATGCACTTACCACCAAGGCGTCATTGTGTGGATGCCGAGCGTGCCTTCCATCTTCTGGGCTGAATGTGATGACAGGTTTTTGGGATTGACTTTCTTCCTTTCGAGTCCTTTTCATTCTTTTTTCCTTTGGTATTTCTCCTACTATCATGTTTATGACCCCGGCTACTTCATTCCGACCTTTTTTTGCTGTGGGTTTATCACCACCTTCATCTTCAGAGTCTCGGTGTCTCTGATTATTATTAGTGAATTTGCCAAGTTTTCCATTTTGTATCAACTGCTCTATGGCTCTTTGTAATTCTCGGCATTCTGCTATCTCATGTTCATACTCTCGGTGATATTGGCAATAGAATCTCCTGTCCGCCATTGCCTTCTTGCTAGGACTTAATTTCTTAGGTATGGGTATTCCTACCCCATTCGCTCCGATCCACATAAGGACTTATGATCTGGAAGCATTTAAAGGCGTGAAATTTTCAACTTCATTCCTGAATCCACCTACCGGACCCCTTGCCAAGCCCCTAAAGTAAGGTCGCTGAAGTTTGGGCCTACTAGGTTCGGATCTTTCATCTTTTTTGAAGGGGGTTTTGTCATCATCCCTTCATAACCTCCTATCTTCATCAAGTTTTATCAGTTTCATTGCCATAGCCATGACTTCTAAGAAAGTTGTAGGCTTTTTAGTCATAATCTTATCTTTGAGTTTACCCAGGCGTGTCCTAGTCTTCATTGCTTCGATAGCTATCTCATCACTTAAGTTTTCTATCTGCATGGCAACTTTGTTGAATCTGTCTAGGTAATTTCTTAGTGACTCTGTGATGCCCTGTTTACATATGCGGAGGTCATTTATACTCTTTACTGGTGGAATATTGGTGATGAACCGAGTCCTAAACTTCTTCATAAGTTGTTCGAAGGACGTGATAGAGTTCTTAGGTAGTTGATGAAACCATTGCTGGGTAGTCTTGGTAAGCGTACTTGGGAAGACGCGGCATAGGATCCCATCATTCACGTTTTTAAGCATTATCTTGGTCCTGAATGAGGAGATGTGAATGATTGGGTCTCCTGTTCCATCAAACTGGTCCAGCTGAGGTAGTTTGAATTTTGATGGAATCTCAGTTTTGACAATTCTGCTCACGAAAGGCGTCGTTCCTTCTAAGACACACTCATCCTCCTTCCTAGGCCTAGTCCGAGCCTTCTGAATTACTTGCTCAACTTTCTGTGCTATCTGAGAGTCATCCAAACCAGGAAGGCTTGTAGTAGACTCCTCCTCCGGATCTTTCTGAGCTTCCTTTTCCTTTGCTAGAGCGTTCTAAGTTACAATTGGTGGTGTGATCACATTATCTGTTAGACGAGTGACCCCTGGATTGTTATCTTGAATTAGGGCATTCAATTGCTGTTGCATCAGTGCCATCTGAGTCTGAAGGTTCTGGATCATAGCCTCTTTACTTAATGGAGGCTGGTTATTTGCTTCTGTTATGATGTTTAGGTCTGGTGTGTTCGTAATAGGGGTTCCTGGAAGGCTTGGGAAAGGTATAGAGGGAATGGAACGGCTGGTGTGATGTAAAGGAGCATAGTAGGGGAAGCTTGCGCCTAGGGTTGTCCAACCCGGGGTAATTTCGGATGTTGGGTATATGGTAAAAGGAATTTGGAACGACGGTCCTGCATTAAGAAGAAAGGCTAATGGGTCAATAGGCAAGATCGGGGCTGACGGGTTGATTGGAATAATAGGAGCTGATGGATTAATGAGAGCATCTGATGCTATTCCTCGAGGATTGATGTGAGTGTCTGTAGCTGGTGGGCTAGATGTCATTTTGAAGGTCTTTGGTTTTGGTAAAGATTGTTGGCTTAAACTCAAGAGATTCCCACAGACGGCGCCACTTGATAACTTGATTCCGGAACCTCCGAATCCTGTGGGTCAAGCAACCAACAAAGAAGCAAAGTGAGAGGTGGGGTTTCCCCCACAAACCCTCCAATGCCTAAGTCAGAATGGGTTGAGAGAGAATCTAGAGAGATAAAGAGAGAATGAGAACTAGAAGAATAGAGTAGAATAGAATAAATAATATGAAGGAAGGGAAGGAATATTTATAGAGGATGAGATACTCAAACCTGAGAGGAGTAGGACTCCTTCTCCTAATAGGATATGTCTCTGTCTTGATTAATTGCTTCCTGATCTGGGAATCTTCCTAATGAGGGACTCCTTTTCCTTTTGGAATTTGGACTTCTTGTATTGCAAGTAACTATTATTTAGGAAGATATTTAGTAATTTAGAATAGGAATATACATGTAGGATATCACTGGTATAATACTAACGACTTTTTTTTTTGTGAAATAATGTGTTTTAGATATTTTTTATGAGTTAGAGGTAATTAATTTTTTAATTAATAACAAGTAATCCACCTATAGGCACATTAATGCCAATTCAGTAAAAAAAATACTGCAAATTTGAAGTCAATCTGGCCAAGAAATTAATAAAATTGAGAAAAAAAAATTGATAAAGAAAACAAAAGTTTATATGATTTTTTTTTTAATTAAGCTTTTTTGAATAGCTTTACAACTTCAGAATTATTCCATGTTGATTTATAGAATTTATTTGAAAAAAGGGCGTAAAAATGTAAAATTGGAAAAAAAATTTCAATGTCCAAGTGATAGATATGGGTGTCGTAAGCATAGAACTGTGCAGTGACTTTCATCTATAAATATCACTGTAATCATGCAAGATTGTCTCACCATCTCACTCAAGAAGTAAAGCTAGCTAGAAACAATCTTATTAAAATGAGAAGTGTTCACTTCCTTCTAGCCTTGGTACTCTTGGCTTCGGCCTTGTCTTATGCGTCTGCCTTCGAT